>NDXB01006426.1:371527-392283 GCA_002631895.1 Agapornis roseicollis | reverse complement strand
GGACGCGCCGCCCCCCCCCCCCCCCCGCTTATTCCCATCTCTTAACCCAAGGGCTCCCAGCTGCTGAGATCTGGCACCTGCAAACTGCATTCATACTGAGCCTGAGCAAAGCTTTTCATGTTGATGCATCTACTACCACAAACTGATGGACAAGAGGGAAACTGAATGGTCCATGATGTAGTGCATCACCTCCAGTGGAGAGAGACCACCAGCTCAGCACAGCTCCTTTTTGCTCAGAGGCTGAACCCCAGGTGTCCACGCAGAACAGCACAAGGTGCTTGAATGCATCTCTTGGACATACAGTAAGACAAATGCCCAGAAAAGCAGTACTCACACAAGCTATAAATCACACTATAGACTTCAGATGTAAAAATACACATTACAAATGGCCACAGATGCTCTTCAATGGAGCCAAAGGTGTGGCTTATAAAAGCTTTTGTTATGTCCTGGACTTTTATTCAGTCTGAAGGGGGTTTCTACTGTTATAATAAAGTTTAATGACAAAGCAAGTACCCTGAGTAACTCATCTTTTTGAGTGCAACGGCATGACTGTTACCACATGACTGGGGAGTGTTACAGAAGCAGTGGGCAGTACTGTGTATGTTACAGGAAATAATGATGCTACTAGACTTTGGTACAAATTGCATGGCACTGAGAAAAACCACCTTTTCACAAGAGAAATGTAGCACATCTGATAATGCTTCTTAGTAACCAGTGTGCATATAATTACTACTAGATGACAACTGGAACATGATCCTCAGCAATGGAAGACTTAAGGATAACAATTAAATTTAACTGGGATTATGTGTACTTCACCAGCTTGCCAACCAGTGCAGGCTCTGAGTTTACTCAACATGTCCCATGCGTTTTGCAAGACTCCATGCTCTGCTGACTTATCCTAAGTCACGAAGCATTCGCTATCCATCAATAACCATAACCGACCTGTTTCTTTCATGACGTACAAGTGTTTATTTTTCCTCTCCACTCTCCAAAACAGTGCCACGCTATACTAATGTCACAGAGAGCCCAGAGAGAAATAGTTCTGAATGCATGTGAGTGTTGACTACAAAGCATCAAAACAAGTATTAGCAATACTTTAACGCCTATTTCATGGGCAACACCGCCTCTCAATGACCTTGACTTTGAGCAGTGTAGCAGTTATAAACTGCCAGTCCCACAGCCCCAGGCACCCACTCTGCAGGAACTGCCTTTAGGGCTCTACAAGTCACCCTGGTGACCTGATTAGTTCCACACCCCATTATGGTCTATGGGAAACGTGCCAAGCTGCAGAACCCAATCTGGGGTTGATTTATGCTGCTGCATAAAGTGGCTGTAATCTTGCAGAACTTCCTAGAAAGCGCTGCTTGTTTTGAGGAGGAAAGAAGAACAATCAACTCTGCATCTCAAAGGATAGCTTCTGTTTTAAGAAGATAAAATCCCCAACCAAACCCCAAACTGTTAAGTATCTTTGGTCAAACTGGTGCTATGGCTCCCCATTCCTGTTTGCATTGTTTGTCCACCCTGCCCAACCTGTGGCTTAACTCTTGCTAACTTTACGCCTTTCCCACCATCTCATGCATCCAAGCTCTGACCAAGCACCATACCCAACTTCTCATTCTCTCAGTCTACATTCACTCTACTAATGGGCTAAGCTTGCTTACAGAGGAACTGGGAACTACTCCATTGAGAGTTATTGCCTGAAAACCTGTTTGATCAGACCAAGGTGACCTCAGCATCATGTTCCTTGCCTTTGCACCCAGCAAGAACTCCTCTGCTTTCAGCATTAGCCATGCTATTCAGGTGCGAGGGATTAAACCTCAACATGCATGTAGGGCATATAATTCTCCAAGTGCTTTAAAATGAAGAGCTATTTAACTCAAATCCTCTGAAGCACATAATTGTTAACTCTAGGTTACAGGACAGGGAAGCAGAGAGCAATGAAAGGCCTCACCCAGTAAGGTCAGGAAGGGTTAGGGCCCTGGAACTCCTGGCTGGCAGCTGGCTACAGCTTTGTTTGCACCACTTTCTGCCAGGGAATACTCACTGAGTTTCCATTGGAGTCAGAAACAAAGTGGGACTTTAATGAGATAAAAGTTAACCCCTCACCATGATCTCTAGCCATTTTAATCTCATTTTGAGCACTGTGGCAATGTTTTTCACAGAAGGATCAGGATTACTCTTCAGTTTTTCCACATAATAATCTATTTTGATCTAAGCTCTCAGCACCTGCTGCATCAGATCCCACAGGGGCATCCACAAGCAGGAGAAAATACACTGAAACGGAGAAAACCATTTCCCAGTCCCCCAAGGGAGAACACAGGGCTGGTGTTCAGAAGTCCATGCAGGATAGGGTAATGTAATAGCAGTGATAGCAGGGGAAGGGATGGGAGACAGCGAACATTTTACCATAGTCACAGGGGGGCCATACATGACATTTGGGAATGAAGATTCAGTAAGTTTATCTGCCTTCACACTCCAAGGGCTCTAGGATAGCACATAGCATTGTCTTTCAAGTAAAGCACTAGCCCTGAAGTTACAGAACCCTGAAGTTATATTTATTCTACTTGACTCTTCTGCAGAATTAAGAGCTCAAATACCTGCTTCTCCAAACCCATGGCAGAGAAAGAATCTCAGCTGGGAAGGGCTTCATCTGACCCAGGAAACACCTTTCAAAATGTTCCAATTTATAACTTAAATCTATTTTTTAAACCTGAAGTCAATACAAGATTATTCACCTCTGGCCTTTGTGCCATTTGTGCCCCATAACCTGCCCTTTTCTTAATCCTTCCCTCCATCAACATACTATTAACCCAAAGGTTAATGCCATGGGCTTCTGCTGTTCCAGGGACTGGATTTACAGGGAATGTTCCATTTTGTACTTTCTTCCTGAACATTAACCCTGTCAACTCTTAAGCTAAGAACACTAAAAACACATTTCCTTTAACATATTTAAAAACCATGCTAGTAATTCATCCTTCCATGCTTTCAGTAAGGTACTAAGCCTCCTGCATGTGGAGTTTCTCTGTATAATTTAAGTGAGCTGATCATCTACTCATTTCACAAAGCATTTCAGTCATGTAAGATTAAACCATGAAGACAGATGCATCTTTGGTGTGATGTTTCTAAACAATGGATACCTTATTTAAATGTCATGAGCAAAATAAGAAGTAAAAGAAAGCTATTCATAGCACTCGGCAACATTCAAGTCATGCATTTCCAAAAGGCAAACTGTTGCCTGCAGACAAGTTTGCAGGCTTCATGATTAGCTACTGCTCCAGGACTCTTAAATCTCACTCCAGCTCCTGTATTTACAACAGATCAGCTATTTTACAGTCCTGTGTCTCTTTGCCACCTCTTCCATCTCAAAAAGGGAGAGTGAAACAAAAGAGGTAGCAACAAGAAGTTATGGGCTAACTCACAGCCTCCCTGCCAACAAGAGACTGATTCTTCTGTTGTTCTGGAATTCTGTTCCCATTTGCTAAGATATTTCATAAGGCTTGCCATCTGACACAACTCCCAAGCCTCAGATAGTGAAGCAATTGCTGTGATACCTTGAGGGAAAGGTTAGTATAACTAAAGTGGCCTGTAAGCATCTAGCAGAATGGCTAAGTAAAGAGAACACTATTAACCTGTGCTTGTATAGCAAATAAAGAGTTATTAAACCTCCCCATACAATTTTGTTGTGCTCTATCACATGTTTAGCTGAAATAGGCCCTTTCATCTTATCCTCTGGCTGTGGTTTCAGTAGATCCTGGACTCAGTATGACTGCACTTAGGCCTTGCCAAGTCCTGCTAAGGATCCACAGCAGCATTAACAACACAGAGCAACACACCCATCAGTAATGCAGGGATGTACTCAGAGGTGCTTAGTCTTGATTGTGTAAGGTCCTTTTACAATTTTTAGCCAACTTTGAGCTTCTCACGCGAAACAAACCTGGGTCACAGGTTTACCTTTCTCCCATCTGGTTTATGACACCTGGTGTAGAAGACAAAATACAGATACCCAGCGACCCTTCAGATGCCCTCTTGGTATATTTAAAATACCTTCACTGAGTTGAAAGATTTGCCAGTACCTGTGGGAGACTTGTCCTCTGCTCAAGAGGCAGACAGAGAGCAATTGGGATGACTGCAGACATCTAGAATAGTACTAGACATTGAACAGTCAGACTTTCACAACAGATTTACAAGCTTGTTTTACAAGGCACATAATAGCAGCTTATGGGCTGTTTTCAAAACGACTCCAGTACCTGAAGTACCACTCTGACGATTTCCAGCCAGAGAACAAACAACTTAATGCATTAAGATGTGGCTTCATGACATTGTTGATCTGAACTTAGTCACAGCCAGATCAGAAAAGACGGTATTAACTTGGAGCCATTGCACTCCATTGACTCCCTACAATAAAGAACTACACGTTCCAGGGAGCCCAGCCATAGTTTCTGTCTTTTGTTAACTTGAAATTTAAGAACCTAATTGACTTGGTGCTTAAAATCTGTTTTCCAGAAGTGCCTAAACCACTAACAGCTCAAAGCTTAACTGAGAGCCCAGGGGATCCAGCAGATCACTTTCCTCCTGCTCTAGCATTGATCCCGAGATTGATACTGAAAGTGATTGAGAATGAACTAGGAATGTCCTCTGGGAAATGAGGACTAGACAGCACAGAAGGATTAGTGTACATTTGACTCTTTATAGTACTTCATTCAAAATTTCAGAGGCTTGCACATATCTACTTCATTGGTTTTCCCTGTCTTTCCTCCACCTCCCCTTTGTTATTTAAGCAAATGAAACAGCTAAAATACAACTTCCCTGCTAACCAGAGATCTGATACCCCAATTAACAGGAAACACACTGACACTTTTCATGGTGGCATGAGAAAAAGCAAATATAACTGCTGAAAAGGATGGCAGATATAATAGCAACCCCTATCCATCCTGCTGTGCTCTCACACAGGTGTCTACACAGAGGCAATAACCAGTGCAGCAGAATACAGAGGCTAATACTCTGATCCTGAAATCTATGGGCACACCAACAGCTTGATAACACATACTGAATGAATGCATTTAACTAAATCAGCTCACAAAGAAGACCTGAATCAGTTCTAAGTTCCAAGCTCCAGTTCTAAGTTACAAGTGCTTCTTGGGGGTCAGAATGAGAGAGCTTAAGCTGTTTGGAACTTCATATTTTGAGAGTGAGATGTTCAAAACCTCTGGTCTGCTATCAGCTTAGGTAAAAGTCAGGGTAAAGAATGACACTATTATACTGTGACAAACTATTCCAGCTTGATCTGCTTGCTATACCAAGGGAATGAGCTGAACAGGTTACCTGTCAGCATTTTTCAGTGACGAGTGTTGGATACTCCTTTGGGTAATCCTCAATAACATCTTTCAGGGTTGTCCTGCAGAAAGATCATACTCTTTGCTACCTTGACTTTATGCAACAGTGAACAAAGCAAACCTAGGCTTGGCCAGTCATGATTGTCCTGAGTTAGTGAGTTTGCAAAGTATTAGTCAGAGCCAACACCTCTGCAGGTTGGCAATTCTTTGGGAAGGTTCATCTTTGACTTCACCTAGCTGTAAAACAAGACAAGGAGATGGGTGCAGAATAAAGCTGTCCAATACTCCTAAAATCCACAAAAGGCCCTATTTACATTGTCTCCTTCAGTAAGCTGTAGTGTGGTTTTACAAGAGAAAGTACCCAGGGAATCTGCTCCACAATTAAGGAATTTCTTAAAGATAACAAGGATTTTATTTTTAGCTTATTGGACTCACCCTGATCAATACCTTTCAAGTGTTAAAAAGCAAACAGAAGAGGATCAGCTCTTAGTCTCTGGTGGTTGGTTGCAAGCTCTTAGCACATCCACAACAAGAACTGAAGCTCAGGATGTCACAGCTCAGTGCTATTACAGTGGGAACAAGGACGCATTCAGAAGGTAAATGAGACTAGATCTGATCAAAACCCTGTTCACAAAGTCTCATTGTGGATTTCAGCTGACTTACATTCCTCTTTATGGGCCTGTTCACATACAGTTCCTCTCTGAATAACAGCAGCAGTTAAAAACTTTTCTACCCTGCAAGACATGCATACGTCCACACAAAAAGAGTTCTAAGCAGTTCTTAAGCTATTTATTAAGGTTTTCTGAAGGTTTGTTAAGTCTTAAATGAAACCCAGGCTTGGATATGCCCATCTCAAATATAACAGTTTTGTACCCAGCACAAAGAAGCTTCAGGCTCTACTGTGAGAAGGAACTTTTGCTCATAAGTCTAAGGAGCAAAGATAGTTTGTGAAGTACAATTGCAGAGCTAAAAAGAAGTTCTATGCATAAGTGCATTTGCTTTCACAGATACAAATTCCACCCTCCAATCTGCACGAGAGTCAAGAAGCATGCAAGAGGCTTCACTGGGCTCCAAGAGCATCATGAGGACACCACTGGGTTGGGAGCTATACAAACCCCTATGGAATAACCAAACAATGCACATCATGTCTGCCAACACGGGTGTAGGTTACGAGTGTCACTGCAATCTACCCCTGGCTTTAGATTCCTGGAGTACCCAGCAACCTGGCATAACAAACACCGAGACATGCAAAACAAATGGTCTAGCAAATGTTCAAAGAAACTCGATACCCTACTTACTGGAATGTCCCCCTGGTCAACTCAAGCCTACTTTTTTGGGAACTGTTAATACCAGTGGGCCTGCCAAACACTTCAGTCACCTGCAAGCTATACCGCTGTGTACCCCCACAAAAGGGATGACTAAAGCTTTCAGTATGCAGCATCATCACAAAATTAATCTGGTCAAAGTTACAAAAATCCAGCATTTTCCTACTTGCTGCTTCTTTTTAGCCAATTTGACAATTTCCACAACCAGTATAGCTCATAATTCTAAAAAATATGAGTTTTATATTCATTAAGAGGGCCTCAACTCTGTATATTTGTGACATGAGCACACCAAAATTATAAGGGTTTGTGTGTGCTGTGACACTTCCTGATTTGGTTTGTCCTGGCACATTTCCTGCTTCAGCACCTGTCAAAATGAGATGAGATCAGGTACAGTCATCTCTTACCGACAGCAAAGTGAGCTTTGAGCCAACTGTTAAATAAAATATATCCATAAGCATGCATCTTTCAGTGAATGAAGATGAAACCTCTGGTGCTTCACTGAAGGAAGGGATTCGTAGTTTGATCTGGTATGCTGTCCAGAAGGTGGTGAGCAACTGCACTGGGGGCATCCTTGAAATTTACTAACACTGTCCTCAGGAAGCGGCTGTTCAGAAATAGCAGTGGCTTTATCCTCAGGTAAAGGCAGAGAGCTGATTTCAACTTGTATGGCTGCACTAGGGCTATTCTCAAGATAAATGACTCCTAGCTGGAGTAAGAACCCCAGGATTTTCCCGATTCCAGCTTGCAGAGAAGCAGGCAATACTTTTCAGCTCAGAAAACAGTTTCCCAGCTAATCTCTGCCAGAAGCTCATCACTCAGTCATGACTGGGTTAACAGTGGTGACAAGACAGCTGAACTTCCATTGCTGGAAAATGCAGTTTTGCTTGACACAAGTGTTGAGTGTTTCAAGAAATACAGGAAACTAAAAAGCAAAACAAAAACCCAATCCTAAATCTAACCATATAAATTCAGTTAATAATGGTCATCAGAGTAGACATATTCCTCCATGTACAGTGCATATACAATGGCTGTCCCAACTGAACCCTAACAGCTGGTCTGTGGCTGGAAGTTGAAGAGAAGTTACCTATAACCTCTTGGTCCAAGAATCCAGTAGGAAAGAAGAATGAGAAAAACTCTGCTCCTTCCACAGAAGGTGTTACAGATCACACTTCTAAGCTCCCAAATCTACCTGACACCCCCAATCTATAAGCACAAAAGGTAACTAAATAGCAATTTTAAGTGGGGGAAATGCTCAACATCAGCACTTGCACAATTAGGATGCTCATTTAATCAACCTGTTTAACTATTCATGAGGCCACGCTATGAATTCAATCCTGGAACTAATCTGGCCAATATCTGCATAGGTTTTTTCCCCTCCCTTTCGCTTTCTTTGTTCAAGGCAGATAGATCCTGATCTAATTCACTGTCCTTCCCATAAACACTTCAGCTTATCCCACTGAGGGAGCAGCAAGCCACTCCAGAGGAATGGAGCAGCAGAAAATGCCTTTGCACAGCACTGCTGTTGAGTGCTTTGTGTTAGGAAACCATGACCTGAACCCTCCGGTTCAGGAATGCTGCCCCACAGTCGGCCAAAAGGCCAGGGTTGACTGAGCCAAAATAACTTCTTCCCTCATGAATTCTCAAACCCTGCTAAATGCAGAAAGAGTGGGGGGAAAAGGATCAAAACTGGAAACATGAAAGGACAATCCTCCTCCTTCTCCTCCCCTAAAACAGAGGGCAGAACTTAAAAGCTAGAGGCTTTTCTTTCTAAATACAACGTTTAATAACCAGTATGCATTGCATTGGTATTACAAGTGCCTTTTGTTTACTAAAATGTGATGACCACATAATAAACCCAGTTTTATTGTCCTTTCCAGCCTGCTTCAGTGAGGGGGTGGGGAAAAGACTGCAATTGAGTTTCCACAGCTCATCCAGAGCTTTAGCTCTGCCTAGTATAGCGATAAGGGAGCCAGCCAGCACTGTCCTCAACAGCCGATACTGGGAACTGGGCTCCAGTCATTAAGACTATCAACACAGGGTGAGAGGCATCAAGAAAAGAAATGAGACAGAAGGGGAGAGGAAGAAATCTCATAACATAATGAGATGTTTATCTATAAAAAGTTGCCCACTTCAAAGCAGGAAGAGCTTTAACTCCTTAGTAAAAAGAAGAGCTTTTAATTAAAAGATCAGTCAAAGATTTTCCACAGTCAAGCAGCCTCAAAGAAACTATGTGTGGAGGAGGCTGAGAGTAATTTCTAATGTGATTAGTCCATTCTTCAAACTACACAGGGCTTTATGAAAGCGGCATTTCTCAAGATCTAGGAGATAGGGGTTATAGAAACATCCTCAGTCTCTTAAAGCACTACCTCTTTCCTTCTGACACCTTCACCCTCACCAGCTTTTGCTCCAGAAAAACCTGAAGAAATGCTACCAGAGCTCTGTGCCTCTCACCTTGGCAAGATAGCTTGTAAACCTAGGTCTGATGGATAGTCAAATGGATCCTCAGTTTCTACCTTGCTCTCCACAGCATTTCAAGAGCATTATCTCTATGTGTTCATATAATCCTATTAAAACAAATGTGTATTAAGATGCTTTTGCAAAACTCTATACACAGGAAGCCATGAAGGTAAAAGGCAAAATTCCCTTTTACCTGTAAAAGGTAAACAGGCCAAAATTAAAAGCCTGTAAGAAAAGCGTATGGCCTTACAGGTGTTTCTGCTGGATTCAAGAATCCTACTGCCATGTCCTGAGGCAGAAGCTGTGTAGGAGGGAAGTGTCCTCAAAGATTAAGAGTTTGCTCAATAACCCTTTTGTCTTTTGTTTGAAGTAGCCTTTATATTTTGAGACTATATCCTCATTTAGAAATGGAACAGATCATTGAAAGCAATAAAATCATAACTAACCACCATTCATCAAGTTATCCTCAATATTATTCACCAGTCCACGGCAAGGAAATGCAAAAGAAAGGTTAAGGATAAACTCCAGTTCAGTAGGGAAAGGAAGAATAGACAGCCAACATAACTATATGATCTAACTGCACCCTCTCCCTAAAGCCCCTTTCCATACATTAATAAATATGACTTCACTGCAGTTACTGGTAAAATTCTCACTTGCTTCAGTAGTGTCATACTTTTACTCATGATATTTAGCAGTTCACGCCAAAGTATCCATCAAGACAAGAATATGAGAAGAATATAATGCTGCTCACAAGGCAGGGACACATTTACTTAGTCTCTAGCACTTTCTATAAGCAACTGAACACATTCCAGTCAAGATACAAAGTCTACATGACTCTTTCATTTTGGTAACAAATGGAAATATGTATGTCCTTGTTTTGGTCAATACATCCTCTGTGCATGCGCAGAACAGGACCCTGCAAACTCAAGTTAGCCTTACATTTTCCCAAGGATGTACTTTTCCAGTCATCAAAATCAAATCTGCCTTTAAGAGCTTTACATTTAAATTTCATTGTTGATAAAAACACAGAGTTTGTTAGTTGTGTGCTACACAGACTGATTAAAAGGGCAGAAAACTGCAGTTCTGACATAACGCTATAGCCTGCGAGAACTGACTGATGAGCACAGATCACACAAGGACAGAGTATTCTGCCTCTGAACATGAAACCCAGATCTATTGATGCTTCATTACTGCTCCATGGAATATAATGGATGGAACATTTCAGAGATATGTGAATGCACCTACTTCAGGTTATGGGAAGAAAAAAGTTGATGCATGGAAAATCCTATCAGTGTCTACTATCAAGAGTGATCCTCAGTTTTATATCCCACTCAAATTGCTTGGAGATACAGCATTGGAAATTATCAAAAAGCCAGTGAAAGCATCAAAGATTTGTCAACCTGCAGTCTGAGAATCACAAAAAAAATCCCATTAAGTCCTCGTCAAGCAATAGAGTGCCAAAGAAACCAAGGTATCTACTTTGCTTCAGTTTCACGATTTCATGTTGTTCTGAACGCTACAGTGCCAATGGAAATCAGATTTTCTGAAGAGTAAATTAATAAAATAGAGGAGGAACTGAAAAGAAAATAAGAAATTACTCTGCTGAAATAGTAGAAGCAGCTCCAAAACACAGGACTGCTTCTGAATAAACTCCTGAATACCTTCAGGGCTCTGGGAAGTTTCAGTGGGAAGACCAAGGTGCAATACTTGCTCAAATTTCTTTGGCTAGCTTTATAACATTAAAGATCTCAAAGAGGCAAATACAAAAGAAGTAAGCTTTACTTTTCCTCCAAGGGCAGCACTATTCCCTCCTCCTTTCAACCTTTCCCCTCAGATGAGTCACTTAATGCTGTGTCAGAACCAACAATCACAATTACCCACTGGCTGTTTCCTTATCACACAACCAGCACTAGGGCAAAAGCAGAGCACTAAAGACAGGACAAGTTTTTGCTGAGCAGCCCATTCAGTGAGATACCCAGCACAAGCTCCCCGCCTTCATCCAAGACTGGCCTTAATTTTCATCAGCAAAACAATCTAACACTAAACAAAATGTATAAACCACATCCTGCTGCCTGCCATGCCCTAAAAGTTCTTCTTGTAAAAGCTTTGGTCCTGCCCGCAGGGAAAGCACTCCCACACAGCACATGCAGCCAATGCTGAAAACCGTTGTCAAGACCCCTGCCTTAGCACAGAACTCACTGATGATCTCTTCCATTATTTGAGCATTCACTGCCCTCTCATCTTGCAATGAGGGGACCTCAGATTATCACTTAACCCTGCCTCAAACAGCTAATTTTGGAGGCAGCAAGTTAGTCATTCTCATGACTAAATTCCTCTAAGAAGCCATTCCAAACTGTGACATAGTCTCTTGGCTGTACACTCATTCCACTGGCCTGCAGAGCAGAAGAGACTATTGCCATTTGACATCTGTTTGTGGGTCTTTCTGAAATGATTTAGTAATGTCAGGCCAGTTAGGTCACATCACAACACTAATCAACTGAGCTGGCCCTAACTGGCCTTGGAAGAGAAGCCTCCAAGTAGAAATTACCCTCCAGGGGACAATAAACTACTTCAATACCAGTTTAATCAGCAGTGTGTTACTGCTCTGAAGAATAGGAGCATTTGTAAAACCCCCCTGCAAGAATGGCTTGTGGGAGGAAGAGGTGACTAAGGAATTAAACTATCCACTGGAGAGCAAACTGTGGTTTGTTGGCTCCACTGGGAACAAAAGGCCGATGGCTTGCTGCCCAAGCTTGAGGAGGACATGACTTGCTGTTGGTCTTTCCATGAAAGCTGTTATGTGATTCATTAGCTTTGCTGCCCCTCTTTTCTACCTCCCTTCCCCCCACACCATCATTAAACTCATCTGTTCCCTTGAGCTTTGGCTTGGCAGAAATGGTGTGCTGACATACAGCGGAGTGAAAATGAATAGCTCCCATGTTTAGGAGCAGAAAGGAATAGAAGCAGATGCGAGGACTAAAATGTACCCAGAAAAGATCTTGCTACACATCCCAAGAGAAACAGGAATCACAAGACATAATGTATTTCTATAATACCCTTTAATCTTTAAAGTGGCATTTTACAAGCTATATATCCTACACTGAAGAATCCCTTCCTCAAACATAAAATGAAGCCACCAGCAGGCCAGGACAAAACAGGCATAACAAAACAGAGCAATACAGGCTTAGTGTATGCACTGACAGTTGATGTTCTCATCCAAGCCATGTAAGCATGTTTTACAAATAGGAACAGTCCCTAAAAACACTCTAACCCTTGGATAACCCCATCACCACCTTGTTCCAAGTAGAGAAGTTAACATTTCCCATTCAAGTGCTGCTTTCAAGAAAGTTTTTGTATGTTTTGAGTCATTTTTTTCCCACTTCTTCCCAAAGATACCAATCATCACATCACCTGCAGATGTTTTGAGGATAAACAAAACCCCACCATCACCCTGTCAACCAGAGTCAAGGAATCTCAGCACTCCTGTTTGGAAACACAGGCTGCCTCACTGTTTCCAAGGCAAACTAATATTTGAAAGGCTTTCTCTGAATAAATACAGTGCATCGGATAACACCAGCGCACCCAACTCCCACGAAATGTTCTAACTATTCCACAGGTGCTCTGGCCTTTGTCTGTATATACTGATGGTTCCTTTAGCTTGGGGTAGCGAGTTTCAAAAGCAGAAAACTAAGTGTACTGACAAACTGCAGCAATATTCTCTGTTGTTTGACATCTTTTTCTGCAGTACTTTATAGGTGTTTTCATTCTAAAACCTCCGTGTGCTTTATAAATACGAATATCCAGAGTACTTGGGAATAGCAGGAAAAGTGACCACTTGCCACCAGCAGTTTTGGCAAACATGATGCAAACTTGGACCACACACCACGATGTTCTTAGAAATGACCGTAAAAGCCGTTTAAAACAAGTTTTAAAGGGGGAAGAGCCTATAGCATTAAAACATTTTTGCAAGCAGTCCCGTTAAATCCTTTCTGGACACTTACACTCCTAGGAACATGTGGATTAACTTAAAAGAGATGACATTGGGCTGTTGAGTCATCAATCTTGTGTTCAACACATACCCATTAGACACCAGCAGTGGATTGCTTTGCAAGAAGGATGCAGTGTGGAACGTCTTCCTTTTGTTTTCCACCTCTCCACAATCCCTTCCTCAGCCATTACAACTCTTCCCCATTGCCCTGCATTAACATTCTCACTTCAAACTGCTGAGCTTGGGGGCAAGGACTGCCTTCCTGGTCCTTGACAGCACTGACCAGCACATCCTGAACTTGGGGTTAGCACAGCTGTATCTCTATATTCTGAATCTTGATGGTTAGCTGACGAGTGAGCATCACTCACACGGGCACTATCAGACTCTGGAAGTGATGCTTCTGGGATCTGTATTTTATTTAGGCTTGAAAATAAAATATATCTTTGTCATAAAGCTGTAGCCTTGCTCGCCAAAAGCTATGCATCCCCATGTCCTGGTACTCCTATGTACACTTAACAGGAAAAGCTGTTACAGTACATCATACTCTCATAAGTACATGAAAAGAAGTATTTTACTTTAGGCTATTGCCTGTATCATAATAGAGGCATTTAGTATGAGATTTTAAAGACTTGAGTGTCCAGTGGTATCAAGAGGAACAAGGGTTTTAAAAACCTGTCCCCAGTACCCCAAGATGGTAAGTCTGGGGTGAAAGACTTACAGATCTACCATACAGTATCCATAAAGTTCCCTGAAAAGAAAAACAAGCAAGATGACCCTGAGGATCATGCTCAGGGAAACTGGTCAAGACTTGATTGTGTGTAGTTAAAGCTGGCTTATGGGCTAGATCAATAAAGAGGCTGATTCCTGGGTTTATTTTGGTGATTCCAAAAGGACTGAACTTAGAGTACCACAGTTACTCAAGATATAGGTATTCCTGAAGGAGAGCTGAATTAAGTTCATTCAAGGAGAAACAAAGCCCAACACCAGAAACTTCCACGTACTGCATTCTAATGTGAAAAACACGGGTTTGCATTCTAGTTGCCAGAAATCAACACAAACTCTGCTCCAGCTGTCTTTACATTATCCTCTGATTTTCAAAGCCAAAGCTCTCACACACAACAAGGCATACGCGGTCAGAATTTATGTTGTCAGCAGGAATGTTCCTGAAACTTTTTTCCCCCGATAGGAAAAGGTTTTGAGCATGTAGTCTGACACAAAATGCATTTTTCAAGCCTATTCATACCTCATGAGCAGTGAAAACATTAAAACAAAAGTCAGTACAGCCTACACTTAAAAACCAGGAATAGTTCTACAACTGCTTAGGTGCAACAGAAGCATAAATCTTTCCCCTTCAATAAAAAAATTAAATAAATCACAGGACAAGAGAAAACAAAGGATGAAAGAGATTTCCAAAGTCCACAGGGGATCTGCACACCCATTTATCATCAATGTTAATAGTAGAAAGCTGTTCGAGTCCCATCACTGGCCCTGCAAACTCAAAGGCAGTTTTCTCACACTCTGATCAGAAGTCCACAGCGTACCTCTCTGTGACATTAACCACCACTCCTTTAGTTTGTTATCAGTACCATCCCTCCGCAAATGACAGTAACATGTTTAGTTCCAGCATAACTTCTATGGCTGGCAGTGGCCAGTGCAATACAGATTTCAGGGGCTGGGGATGTGGGCAGCCATACTTTCCAGCCTAAAGTTTAACTTTCCCTTAGGGCAGCATTTCTTCTGGTGACTGGATGCTAGCAGCTTTTGTGTTCTTCATTAGCCTGCTGATTAACATAGTGCTAGAGAGTTCTCCACTACACCTAACTGCTGCTCCAGCACTCACTGCTGGATCTATTGTGTGAGAGCCTGGAGTAGCAATGTAGCGCACTCTGCCTCTTGCTTTGCCTCGCAATACTGGAGACCAGGTACGTATTTGTGTTTAAAACGACAGCTACACATCTAACCTGAACTTATAAAGAAACCCTGAGGAAGCAATTGCAACTTTCATGGAATTTTGTGAATGAAATTCCCATGGTAACAGTAAGGAACAGAGTGCCAGGAAATACAACCAATTCCAGTGTTCTTGCACATTCAAAGCTCAAGCAGAAACTAAGAAATACACAGCAGAACACAGTGGGCCTACTGGTTTTTACAGCATTCAGCATTTGAGAAACAAGCAAAAATCAATCAAAAGGCAACCAAGCATCAGGAACACATTAGGAGCCTTCCTAGGTACAACACAGACATTTAGCACAAGGGGAATTAGATATACCTGATACTGGCTCTTAGCTGTCTATAAAATCTGCTACTGATTAACATGCAAAGCACTACACTTCTGAAAGGACAATGGTGGGAAGACCTTCCACAAAGGCATCATTTTAAATGCCAAGGCCTGGAAAATTTCAGGCCTCAGGCCACGAACAATGGTGAAGGCTAACGCAGCCAAGCTGCAGATCCCGACAAGTTGCATGTACATCACTAGGTAAGCCTTGTAACTTTCTAGCTGCATCATGGAGACCGCACAAAATAGTATCTGTGAGGCAATAAGGTCCCTCCCTTGTAGGTATTCTGTTCACACCAGCAAAGGATTTCTTCCAGAACAGCTTCCCTAAGGACGGGGCTGTGATTTCAGGTGTGGAGCAGTAACAAACAGCATTTACAAGGCACAGGATAAAGAGCAGTAACGTCTCTAGCAGGCTCCAAGCCTTAGCTTTAGCTTAGCATTAGCTATGACAACAGCCTCCGTTCCAGCTCAGCGGGACGCCGCGGTTAAACCCCCGGGACCGTACAGACCTTGGTCGTGCTCCTCTACTCGCCCAGGTTGGTTGCCCATCGTCGGTTTCTTCCCGAGCGGCTCTCTAGGGCCCCGGCGCCCCGCTCATGTTCCGTGTGGGTGCCGAAGCCGGACCTGCCTCTGCCTGCTCCTACCGTCTACGCCTCACTCAACTTGGAAAGGGAGAAAGAAGTCAGAGCCTTCCTAGTTCCTGGCACAGGGCACAGAGCCCGCTGCTCATGCTGGAGCAGCTGGGGCTCTGCCTCCTACCTCATTACAATACCATGCACCGAAGGCCGGCCTGTGCAGTTCATTAGCTGCCTGGCTGCTGGAATAAAGGGAGGGGGAGAAAGAGGCAGGGACCGGGCGGGCTGGCGAAGGGAGGCGGAGGCACTCGTGGCGGGGGGAAGCCACCCAGGGGCCGCAGGCGAGAACTGCAGCCGGGCCCAAGGCGGGCGCTGGCTCTAGCAACGCAGGCTAGAGCGGAGCGTGGAGCGGTGAGCACGGTGCCCTAGGACAGCCCTGGCTGCAGAGGCGTTAATGGCCAGGGAGCGGCTTCTGGGCCATGCACTAGGAAATGCCAAAACGGAACACCGAAATGCCGCTGGGAGCGCAGCCGGGCAGGAAGGTGGACCCCCAGTGAAGATAAGAGCAGCCAAATGCCTCCAGAGCAAGGACAAAACCTGTTTGGCCCCAAATCTGGAGATTGTTTAATACGCTAGAAAAAGGGCTCCCCAGTCATGGAATGGTTTGGGTTGGAAAAGACATTAAAGGTAACTGAGATCCAGCCCTGTGCCATGGGCAGGGACATTTTCCACTAGACCAGTATAACAGGGCGGGTTGTCAACCTTCAGTTTTTCATTGCTCTTGCTCTGATACTTTATGGATGTAGCTAAAGGTTTTCATACAGCTGTCTACATTGAGATGATATTAAAGAGCTCCTGCCTACCCCATCTTATGACATACCAAGCATAGAATGCTTTGTTTAAAGAATAAGCCATTTAAGATCTCTAAAGGAAACAATCATTGATAGTACATTATTTTTCTGAATGATCTTTTCATCTCTTATGATCATCTTATGACCTCTTAAGTCTTCTATCTTATTAGATGGGTACTCAGCTTGCCTTTCTCCAAGGTACAGATACAAATGTCCTTCAAATGCTGCTGAAACAGATCTCCAAGAGATTTTCTTCCACTATAGACTAAAGAATGACTTCTGCTTTTCTTCAGCAGGATTCACCAGAGGGATCGCATTAGCCATGATAATCTTCTCGGCTGATAAATCCTGACACTGAGCTTTTATTATTTCAACACCTGCTTTCTATTTCCATAACACAAAGAGGAATAGTCTAACAGGGACCCAGTACAGTTGCAAGCCTGGAGTAATTATAAAATGCAATCACTGAGTCAGAGCAAACAGACCTGAAATCCGAGCACTTCATGGCTGCAAGAATCAATCTGTTACTCTTGACAGTAGCATGGAAGATAAATCAGAACATACTAACACCATGATAGGGAGAATGATGTCAGGCAAAAGACTCCTATCCAAGTCCACAGTGAAAGGTAAGATATGAATTTTAAAATCCAGCTATAGCCTGAGCAGAAGTCATGGATAAGAGATTACCTTTATGGAGCCTGTAGCTCAGACTGAGCAAAAATGAAAAGGAATAATGGCAAGCATGACTTCTAGTGTGATGCCTGGGTAATAAATCATGACACATGGCTCAATCTTTAGGCAACTATTTGTTACCTGAACATTTTACATAATTCTCCCTCCCTCCTCGGTAATAGAGGTATAAAAATGAATGAACAATCTCATCTCTATAAAGCAGATTAGCTGGTTTCTTCCTAGGCATGAAGCTTGACTCATCCCTTTGCACTGCTCACTTGTGGGACTGCCCATTAAGCCCCATAAACATCACTTTTCTATATAACGAGAAGGGGAATGAGTTACTCAAGGTGTCACATCCATAACTCTTTCAACTCAGCAGTTGAATGACTGGACTTTCTTGCCAGGAATAACCCTTCCTGCATCCTACTCTCACAGCAAATTAATTAGCATAGCTTCTGTTTAAATTATAATCTGGGTTCAAAAGAAAAGGTGTGAAGATGCCACAAAATGATCTCAAATTCAAAGACCAAACAGCTAGCAGTTTCTTTAGAAAGCTAAGGTCTAAAGAAGTTGCAGATGCTGAGGAGCACTTCCAGAGTCTGGACTGTCTGTCCAAGTCTGGACTCAACTGAATGGGCCCTAAAGGTGGGCACAGACTATCAATACCAGCATTCACACTATCGTGCTCTACTTCTTCCATTAATGCTAAAGAGTTTATGAGCCCTAAGTACATGGGTAGCAGGGAAAAGAAATCTACAGATATGTATATGTCATGCATAGCAGTGGGCCCCCAAGGATTAGGAATATAACATCTATATTGAAACCCAGAGGAGCAATTGTATTTTTAACCATGCTAAAACCAAGTTTTTTGTGGAGAGAATACTTGGTGAGGTCACAGTTTATGGCACAGAACTACAGCCTTCCAGAAACCCATCTGAGATGTAGCTGTCAATCCCTCCCTCTTACTTTACAGTATTAAAATCTAATGTAAGCCAAAAGCCACTAAGAAAAATAATCAGTGGAAAAGAAAATAGATACAAGGTATTGCCAAGCCCTCTCTTGTTACTTGTTAGACCAGGCCAGCTTTGCGTTCATTTCTTTTGCTCCCTCCCATTCTTTCAGTGCAAGCACAATGGCACTCTGCCAGGGCATTCTGGCTGGGATACCTTTAGGCCTAAAGAATGTGTGTTAAGGATCATTTCTCTTCAAACCAACTGAAGGAAAGCTGATCATTAACCTAGGGCAGGTAGTCCCCACAAGGTTGTGTTGACTTTGCTGAACAACTTCACCAGAAAGCCTGAAAAGGAACGAAAACAGAGAGATCATGGATTCGTGCTATTCCTGGGCCATCCAAGCACTTGCTGTTCAGGTATCCCTTGCAAAACTTTTGTGATCATTACAGTTTGCTTACAGCTGTAATAGATCTTCCCTATAGGTGTGGGCTTGAGCCAATTAACTGTCAACAACTTAATAAGTCTAGTCATTACAGTCTTTAAGATTCAGCATCTCAGTATCCCTACCACACGCTGAATCCTCTTAACTGGCTCAGGTCCCAGGGTGGTTAAGATGTGCCAGCGAAGTCATTGTCTCACATCAGAGAGAAGGCTTTAACAAGAAGTTGCATGCAAAAATCTTAGGATGTGTTCATAGAGATTCAGTGCAGTAGATGTAAATTGTGCAGTAGATTGGGACAGCAACAAAGCTGTGAAAGGTACACACTGTAGACAGTGTTGTCAGAAGTTAGTTCTTACTTGTCTAATAGTGCAAGATGGCTGCAGACAGCCTGTGAATGAGTCTCAAACTATTATCCGTAACAGGATGAGGTATTGGAAATCCCAACAGACAGTCACTGAAATGCATTGCTCACACTCCATTCCCAGCTATGGAAGAAGGTTCGTACAATACAGCCAGCAACAGAACAAAAGAATAATTACATCAGTCAGCCTTCGCATGCCACCTTCAGAATAAGAGCATCCACTGACAGATCTCACTAGTTTAAGGCATCCTGAGACTGAGATCTTGAGCCAGCAGATAGAGTTTAATCAGACCACTGCTATCATTTCATTAAATGAACTAGTGAGTGCCTTCCGCCCTACTAAAAAAGGGACTTCTCCAATTAAAACGTCATACCACAGCAACATATTTATCAAAGGGGAAGAAGAAACCTGAAAATCAAACACATGAAGCAGTGCACATAAGGTGTAGAACTATCCATGGGCTATAGAAAGAGCAAAAATTAGGAGAAAGTGAAAATCTAACGTGGCAACAAGCATCATACAGGAACTTTTTCAGCAAAGGCATGAGAAGTGAACATGTGCATTTGAGTATGCAAGCTAGCACAGAAAAAAGATCATTGTAAGAAGTAGGAAAAACTTGACAAGTAGCTGCCATAAAATAGATCTAGAATGCCAAATTCCATCTACCTCAACCCTTAAGCTTTCCCTTTAGAGGTTAGTGGGTGAAATCTTCTAAAATGGTGCTGAAATAGCCTGACTGCTTGACACATGGGAAATCACAGCTAGAGGAAGTATTTTGCAAAGTAATGGCAGGGAGGTTAAGGTTCAGATTTGCATTTACACCAGTCTGCTACAAACAACCATGCAGACATTTCTACACGTCTATGGACATACACAGAGACACGTATTTCTACACATGGTTTTGCATGTTAAATTCCTCCAGCATTACTTGCCTATTTGAATGACATCCTGACAAAACAATTTGAGTCTTCCTTTCCTTTTTATATCAATTATGGAGCTAGAATCTCTTTTGCTTTAGAAGGAAGAATAATTATGCAGAGCTTCTGTCTTGTACCTGAAAAGGGTAGCAAAACGGAACCAGCTTTCCAGATGAAGTTTTAAAGCATATCTATTGTTCCTGGGAAACCCCAGATGAGATCAGTCATTTGGTTTCCAGTGAAGTCTTGTGGAACAGAACATACCAGTCTCATTAGTGTCTCTCACACTTGGCTCTATCTTTCACAAGAAAAAGGAGACAGTAACGAGTCTGAATGCAAAGTGCAGCAACCTTTCGACAAACCTATAGCAGTCCTTTGATGTGACAGATCACAATAAGCAGGCCCTGTCAAAAACCAATGTATGAGAGAGTAAAAGGGCCTTAAGGTCAGAGAGCTGTCCTTCAAAAGAAATCACTTTCCTTTTCCCTGTTCTAATTGGGAAGCATTTGCATCTTATGAAGAAATAAGCCGTCAATTAGATTTTTTCAAGGATTCTTTTTTAAGTAAGCTATATATATATATATATATATATATATA
>NDXB01006426.1:334028-371392 GCA_002631895.1 Agapornis roseicollis | reverse complement strand
ATATTTTTTTAAGTAAGATATATATATATATATATATATATATATATATATAAAAAAAAAACAAACTTGAGCTTTCTGATGATGTAGAAGAGGTTTCTGGTCTGGATTAGTTTCACATCAATCTAAATGGTTACCCTATACCAGAAAGTGACAGACACTCATCAAAACAGAGAAGTTAACAGAAAGAAAACAGTAAATTTGATGGAGTCCATGTATTACTTTCAAATAGGAATCCTGAAATGACAATTTATAAATGTGCAAGAGCCACTGGAATCCATGTTCTGCCACATTTTCAATTCTGATGGGAAAGAAGCACATCTAATGAGTGATATGTGCAATAAAACCATAAACCAGTCTCCCCTCTAACATCAAGCACAGTTGAACTTGCTCAGGTTGCACAAGTGACACTCCAATACTTCCCCAGCACTAACCACTGCTAGTGGCCAGCTGCCCTTGCTTAGTTAAAGCCTCTCTGTTCTGAATATCATCACTGTCTACGCAGAAAAAGAGAAGCAACAGTTTCACAGGGAAAACAGGATTTCTCTTTTTCTACAAACTACATGGTGAACAAACAGTGATGGACAAAGGGGCTAATCCTATGTGCTGTACTAGAATTAGGAAGAAGCTGAACACTTACAGGTATCATGTTTAGTCATTGGGACATTGACAGCTGGGCAGGAACGTAAGCGACAATTCACAGAAACTCAAACCCAAAGCCCTCTGTATTGGAACAGACAATTGTTCAAACTAAGCTGCTGCACAGCACAATATAACCCCCAAAACCTTCTAAAGGCTTCACTGATTATGCCAAATTCCTTGTATTTTTGTCTTACCATACAACTGACTCGGCTTATTACAGCAGCATGCTTTGTACAGCTTCATTTCTCATGCTGGCAGTGATCCATTCTGGGATTAGCAGCTTTTGTCCAGGTAACCTGCAGAGTTCAGAGGCTCCACGCGAGATGCCTGAGAGATAATTGAAACTCTAAATATCTTTGAATTTGCCTCCTTGACACTTCGGTATTGGCACTGTCTCTAACCCTTGATATTAACCAACTCAGCAGGCAGGCACAGAAAGCAACACTTTTGTTGCTTTGGCTGAAAACTTGTGCCAATTACTGATTTTTCCATTTTATGCACAGATTTCTGATGAAGCACTGGAGGACACAGCAGGCCATTGATCCCTCACACTCCACATGGTGGCTTCTCCTGGCCTCTGGAGATACAACACATCTGTCACTGTGAGAAGGTACAGTACCAGTCTTTAACATGGTCTGGCTTTAGAGAAATCCTGAGTTTGTCAGTAAAATACTCAGAATGTCTATAAATAGTGAATCAGGGGATTATAGCATTGTTATGCAGTTTCCTACTGTTTCTGAGGCAAATTCAATAGGTCTCTATAGATTTAGAAATACAGAAATAAGCTGATGAAGCAATCTGAGAAAATAAAGCTCTTACTTACTGGTCAAAGATAACTGATACTTCATATTGGAGCTGACACAGCTTAATATGAAAGTCAATACACTGTGAAAAATAGGGATGCCTGAAGTGTTCTGAACGTTTTTGGACTACGTGCTCACTCACAGCCCAGTCACACATCCTGGCTGCATCTCTTCTCTGATGTCCAGCATAAGACTTCTTTTTATTCCTGTCAAACCTGACAGATAATAGCTGCTGGCACTGAATTAACATCAAGGAAGAACATGAACATGATTAAACTAGACAGCCTTGAGGGAAATGTTCAGAGAGTGCTTATCCTGGGAGTTTGTAGGGAGCGAGTGACAGAGTGAGAGCAAGGATTTGGAATGACTTCTAGGATCCACTGAGCAGGTCATTTCACCTGTGTAACCTTCAAACTTCCCATTTGCATCCCAGTGCCACTGTGCAATGCTCTTCCCAAGTGTATGGTCACATAAGAAGCTTTGAAATCATCTGTGAAATTGCGTTATCTAAGGTCATTTGGCTTGCAAACCTCAAAGGATCAGAACTTCAAAAATCATTTATTTCCTATAAACCTGAACTTGAAGAAGAGAGTCCTGGCTTCTCACGAAGATATACATTTGTCTATTTAAACACTTTGCTATATGGTTTCATAGATTGGCTGCCTTTATAAGTGCATACATTGCAATAAATATTTCTCAGGATTAGTGACCTATTTCCTCCTGTTTTGCAATTTTTCCAGCTGTTTCATTAACTTGATATTACAAGCAACACCAGAGCTCTGTAAAGTTTAGGTTTATGTTAAAGCCAAATTGCTACTTTAGGACAGTACATGCAAAGATATAACACTGTGGATAAAGAAGCTGAATCCAGGACACTTATTTCTCCCTGCACGTCATTTCCCATTACTTGGGATTTCAAAACTGCCAAGCAGTCACAAAGCCAAACATCACAACACTGAACTTCCAGCCAGAACTTGTCTCCAGTTCCATTTGCTCAACTCCACTTGCCAGGAATAGACACATAAGGTTGGCTTCATCTCCCTTTAAGTTGTTTATGATTTACTGCATTAGCTTCCAACAAAGCAGACAGGGGTAGTTATGTCAGCAAAAGGCTAAAATGAATAACTTCAAGTCCACCAAGGGCAGCAGACAACAACCCCATTTAAACAAGCAATCTTGATGTCAATTATTTATTATCTGCAGCATTGGAACACATGCTACTGCTCAAGGTCAATACACAAACATTGGACAGTCACTCCCCAAAGAAGAAAGAAACCTAAGCTTTCCCCCCTCCACATACCTTGTTTCTTTTGATTTCTCTTACACAATAGTATAATACCCACTGAGTACTGCCAGAGTGCAGTTGGAACCAATATAATATCATTTCAGTAAAATAATCAAATTGCTCAAGCAACAGACAAAGAAACCTCTACCTAAAAAGTACAAACGGGAAGGTGTGAGGGGGAGACATGATTCCTGCCGTTAAAGTGCTAAAAGAAAATGCAGAACTGATGAAAGCAATCAAAAAAGCCAAAGAAAGTGGTTTCAGAACAAAATGTCAAGATTTACAGTTGGCTACATACACGAACATCTGCATTTCCCATACAGGAACATTCGTACTTGGAGTAGCTCCACAGCCAGTCAGCATTGCAGCATAGTCTTGATCATAATCAGAGACTATTTGGGTGCCATTTCAATCAAATATAGCAGCTCAGTGTTCCCTCCTTTTCTTATGTTCCAAGAACATGTCATGCCCCCTGTCATATCTGATATTTAATTTTCCTTTTAGCAACAATATACTATATTAGAATGTAGTTATTGGTATCTTTCCATAGTGTGATAAGCAGAAAGTACCATTCAAGCTTTGTATCCTTGCTCGCAAATATCCAGTACCTTTCAGTGAGTGGCCACAAGAGCAACACATACTCAGAATATAGTTAGATTTCCACTCTCTTGGACCATGGAATCACTGTGAAAATTAAAGATATGTAAGGTATAGGTCTTTATATACATGCCTATAATAGTCCCTATAGGACCGGAGACAACTCTGTCTAGGTTAAAAGGAATTTTAGAGGGGTAGTACATATATGCTCTGTGTTTGTCTACACAGTATAGGTAGCTCCACACTTGGTCTCTTTGACTAGCACTAATATTCCCACTCATACTTCTACAAATGTTGATGCAAAGCAATACACCAGGTCAGGTGTAATGATGCAATTTAACTGGGCAAAACAATACCCAGATGTAACTTGACCTCCATAAACCATTTAGCTCTTTGTATTTAAAGTACTCACCACCGTAAATCTTATCCCTCTTTCAATCCCAGTTATTATACACACATGCAGAAGGGGGCTCTCTATTCCACTGCTAGTATTTTTGTGTCTGACATACGTATTCCATTCTGGAGTCCCTGCAGTGCTGTTTCCCTGGCTGCATTCCCAGGATCCTATGCTGCATCATCTGTACAGGTTTTATTTTCCCCTCATTATACCTCCCAAGCATCTTTTGTCAGCATCGTGCCTCCTTATTGATAGTAACTCTCAAATGCTTTTGGATACAACTAGTCACTTGAATTTGAGGATTCACACACTGACTAACTGCAGAATGTGATTTGTCTTTTGCTTACTGTGAACATTTATGCTGTTTAAAAATGCATCATTTTCTTTCAGGGGTGGGGGAAAGCATATAAAGATTTCAGGGGGTTTTTTCTTCCCAGAAATCCCTTCCTGGTTAATAACATTGTTCTGCTACACAGCAAAACCCTGCAGAGGCTGTGACAAATAGGGAGGGTCATGGTCAAATTTAATAAGATCTCACATTCCCCTGGAAATGCCACCAGGGAGCAGACAAAAGCAAGTGTTTGCTGAGCTCCTGAGGGAAGGCAGAGCGGTTACACAGAAGCCCTTGGTATGCAGATAGTGTTGCTGCCTTTAGAAACAGGTTTAGCTCTGGAACCAATGGTAACAAGCTGATGGGGCTGCTGAGGGACAGAGACTGCCACTCCGCAACTTAGAAGCACAAGCTGTATGTGGAGATGCTCTGGCTGGATCTTTGGTCTACTGCCTCTGCAGTAACCATCCTGCTCATTTGGTAGAGGTAGAAGGGTGAAGCTGAGCAGGGCAGCTCCTGGGAACCCCCAACTCCTCCCTTTTAGCTTCAGATTAGCAGTGAAAGATCCATCTGCAGGGCACAGCATGTCCCATCTTGCACACTGACTGTCACAGTAGGTAAGTTGTAAAGGGCTACAGGAGGTGGGGAGAGGAAAACTCTGCTGGGATCTTGGTGAACCAAGTGACATAGCACATTTCACATAATGTAGACTGTCATCCATAGTCTTTGTATCTACCTGTGCTGGGCTTCAGGCGACTCTCAGCAAGCTCAGAAATGGCTCCTGTTGTAATGGTCTTCTTCAGCCTGGAGACTCCAGGACCTGCTGTCACCCCTGGCTTGGTAAGCATGTCATCACTGCTGGCCCTCTTCAGCTGCAACAGAGATTGTAAGCAACCAGAAAGTTAAGACCTTGAATAGTTCTATTAAGTCATTCAAAATGCAAGGTCCCTGGCAGAAAAGCAACATTTCCTTAAAGTAGCCCAATAGGAATATTGCTTCTATAGCCATATTATGTATTTCTTTATATTTTTGTATTTGTTCTTCATTTTTGTGAAGCAGATCAAGGGATAAATACTATTTCAGCAATGAGGAATAAGAATGGGAAAGACCACTCAAATAAGCAAATACTGAAAGACAGGGAGAACACAGGAGCCAGATCTGGCTTCTCTGATCTTGCTGCGAACAGCATTTACCACATTTCCTTGCTGGTTTGCATTTAGTTATGTATTGGGGCTGTGCAGGTAAATGCCAGTTGCAGAGCCTGGCACACTAAATAGGTCAAAGCAGCAAATAACTGGCCTTTAATGTATATAAAGTAACAAGATCCTAAAAGGATCTGCTGGTTCTCCACTCAGGATCATACAGTTTTGGCCCAATGGTGACTTCAGATCTGCTGAAGAGGTGGCTGAGCTACTCTAACAGTAAGGAGCTGTCTGTTCCTTCCTTTGTCAAACAGGAGCCACCAAACCTCATGGCTCCATAAACTAGGTTACCCAACGTGAACAAAAAACATGCCAGAGACCAAGCCAAAAATCTCAAAGCCATTTAGCTGAGAAGTTCAGGCTGCCATAATAAAAGGCAAGAGCAGCCAGTGCAGGATTTAACAATCACCAACTGGAAATGCCTTCTCTTCAACATGGTATGAGTTCAGCTATTTACCCTCCTTGTTTTTGAAAAGCAGTGAGCAAAGATGACCCATGACCTCATGGCAGGACCTAATGCCATGTGTATGACTGGAGACTGCTGGCTCAGATGAGAAACTGAGAAGTCTGTTCCCGGGAAAGCACTTTGTTCATGTGACCACCAAGGAAATCATTCCCAACAAAAAATGCATTGTTTCCAGAATAGATCAGCTGCACAATTCTAAAGGTTAATACTGATGTTTCATAAGCTTGGAAGAAGGTGAACTGTGTGCTTTCCAGGGCATGTTACAGTGTGTGTTTTTAAAAAGCATTAGGGGATATCACTGTAATTTACTTCAAGCTTTATTGTATAGGACAAAGCAAGGGACACTGTTGCTGTGAGAGGTTTTTCTGGGAGGGGCATTTCTGGTAAAGCAAAGCTACTCTAGGTGCATACTCAAATCCGTGCAATACAAGCTCAATGACCATAAAATGCAAGGAGAAACACTGGAATTATTTTGCTTCAACAAGCAGAAGTAGCAGTTTCTCTCAAGAACTTTGGTCACTGCTTTCTCACTGGTGTCCCTCTCTAACAGCCTGCGTATCTCTAATAGCAGTCTGTAATTAACTTCAGGAAAAATACTTGAATCATTTTAAAAGACCAAAGCTCTGGAGAGTCTCCCTAGAGCTGCATTTTTTCCACCCCTTTCAGTTAATGGACACCTAAACTGTTTTCACATATCAAACCCCACTTCCTTTGAAGTTGCCCAGGGACACTCAGGGGGTCCATGAACCACAAGCTGAAACCACTGCTGGAGTTAAAAGAAAGCACCCAAGCAGCACTCTCCCTATTTAGCAGTCCCTGAATTTACTTTGCTTAAAGTAAAATCTTTAAGCAAAATGAAGTCTCTCAGCTCCAATTCTTTCTCCCTTTCATCTCTTCCTCTGACTCAGAGCCTGTGGTTTCCTGGACCCTGTGAGCCCATCAGGTTCAATAGCCGAAGTGTTGATCTGCTCCAGGATACCAGAGAGCGAATGTTCTGCCTTCTGGCAGGGATTTTGTCAGCTCACTCTGAAGAGCAGAATGGAACAATCTGACTTCCTGACCTTTAGAGACTTCTGTAGTCTCCAATTTCTTCAATGTGCCTCTTCTACAGCAGAAACTATGGTGCTTTTTTGTACCCTGTTTCTTCAAAGAAACCACTTTGATGATGTTGCACTTGCAGATGATGTACAATTTGAAGATACTCACTGTAATTAGGAAGAAAATGCTCTGCATTGAATACCATGCACACATTAATTATACCAGATCTCCTGATCAAGTCTCTTAAGTAGCATCCCTTCAGAGATGCTTGCCTCAACCATACTTCACATACTCCAGTGATGAACATAAACTGCCCAGAGCACTACACTGAAATATCCTATTAATATTATGGAAGTTAATGAAATTAATCCTTCACTTGAGAAGCTGTGGCTCTTAACGAAGTTTAGCTCTCCTCATTATTAAAATGCTGCACCATGTTATGCATTGTTTACTAATCTTTTAGTGCTGGAAACAGTTGTAACCAGGAAGCCCACAGTCTATTTTCAACAAGGGTAATCTTGGTCTATGCTTTAGACAATAAGGTTATTTTTGTTTGCTGGCTGCAAGGGTACACATGCAGCAGCAGTTCAGGTGTATTTCTCCCTTTTCTTAAAAACACTGTTTTGACAGAAGCCTCTGCTATTTTTGAAATATATCTACATAGAAAGATAGAATTCGTAAGATGTGTTCCATTGCAAGCAGTATCCTTTGTTAATATGTTTTGCCTTGAAGGAAGAGTCAGATTTTTAGGACCTCTGGAAATCCATTAATAAATCTCTTTCAATTCCTTTAGCTGTGTAACAATGAGTTACACAGGTAAAGAATTTGCTATTTCTTTTTCCCACTGTTCAAAGTTAAGGCAATTCCTTCACATACAGTAAGGGAACCCACTCGTACTTTGTGCAAGCACAGTGTCTCCCCCATCACATGCAAAATACCTTCAGAAATGTGCATTAGTCAATATACAGCACAATTATAATCTCCCTGTGCTTTGCACAGTGGTGAAGCCCACTCCAAGTCTTAGAGGTGTAGTAATGTTCCAGGACTAAACCAAAGCTTTAAGCTGCAACAAGGCTATAAATGATGCTTGCACAGTCCTACTGGCTAGTACCTTGCTAAGCCGAGATTCAAAGGCAAGTGATGTGGAAGACTTGGACGTCTTCATTCCTGTTGTGGTGGTGGAAAGAGATTTTCCTCTCTCAGGCCCATGACTCCCTGGCTTTGCCACTGCACTCCAAGGCTTGGCAGCACTCTTCATGTTCTCCCCAAATAACTCAGTCTATAGACCTAAAAGAAAAAACCAACAAATAGAAATTATATACATATGTACACACATCAGAAATATAAACTGTCTTTGTATCATCTGAAAGAGAGCAGAGAGATTTGGCATCAGTTTAAAGGGCTGAAAAGGCAGTGCTAAGCTTTATTCTCTCTTATACACATCAAAACCTCAGAGCAGGCTGCAGCCACTTATATTTTTCATACTGGCTGGTGACATGAAACACTGCAGAAGGAACGCTGACTTTTGTTAGGACCGTGCAAGTCAGAGACCTCTATCAGGCATTGCAGAGCACCTCCGAATGCTGAAGCACAATCAAAGGGAAACTGAGAACAGTGAAGTCCACTGCATTGAAGACAATCTTGGGATAAAAAGGTAACTACTTCTCTTACTTGACAGATCCAGCATCTTCAACTGAAATAATACTCACTTTATAAGTCACATGAGAAGCAAGTTTCCTAAGTCATATGGAAAATGATATCTTAAATTTATCAGAGTTTTCTAGAGAAACAGCAGCTGGTGTTGCCACAGTGAGAAAAAGATGTTTCACAACACCAAGGTTTACAAAACATGGTAAAAACATAAAATCACTTCCCTGCAAACAAAAATCCAGACCCACTATTCCTCGGAGATAAGCTTATGCAAGAAAGAAATCCTGCCAGGAATCAGCAAATACACATGAATTCCTTTTTTTGGATACAGCTGAACAAATTTAGTCTGCCAGCAAGAACAACTAGTCTGTTTCTTTCAGGACATAGAGAGCTGCCAATTCAATAGCAAGCTCCAATCTGGTAGATCTAAAGCCATAAATTCTCCCCAGCCATTGCCCCATCCAAACTAGGAGCAGAATAAAGTGATTAGTTGAAGTTTTTCTCTTTATAGCCCCACCAGGTTGCTGAGCTGGGAGTAGGAGGGAGGGGACATTGCTCCTACCCTCCCCCTCTACATGAGCAACATTCTTCTTCTGCAGCTTCATTTTCCAAAATAGACACAGGATGTAGCTAAGCATCAGCCTTGTGTAGGCAGAGGCCAACTTCTCTTGCCTGTTAGAAAGGTAACCAAAAGATCTACAGAGATCAGCCCCATGTCTCAGCAAGGGAAATGTGCTTGCACTAAGTTGGACAACAACCCTCTGACAGAGCTGCTGAAACAATTTATTCCTGGCTGAGTGAATAGAAGGGCTTAGGTCACCTTCTCTATCTCATAAATTGCCTTATACTGCTTATGGAAGGGGGTGGAACTAGATGATCTTAAGGTCCTTTCCAACCCTAACTATTCTATGATTCTATGATTCCAATAAGAACACTCACTGGACTCACGGGAAACAAATCTGCTTGGGGCCAAGTCACATTCAACACTGACAGCACCTTCCAGGTGCCACCACGGTCTATTTAAGGAGTGCTCTGCTGCACAGAAGCAGAAGGGAGTATCAAGTGCTCTGCCACTGTCTAACAGAGAACAAAGCCAGCAAGTGACATTCCCTCTATTTATCCTTGATGCCTCTTGCAGGAAGGGATGTCTACTTCCTCCACAGCTCCAACCTGTCATAAGTTAGTAGGTATTATTATTACTAAATATAGTCATTACTCCATTAAAATTCTTCACACATACAGTGTGCAGCCATCAACTGATCTCATTAGAGGAGGAAGGGTAGTCTTTGTTAATGATTATGCTGATCACTTGGCTCCTTTTTTATGTACCCTGACAGATACATAAGCTATATTACTATATAATAATGTTTAGCATTCCCACAGTTCATGATCTTTCTTAGCAAGCTTCAGTGCTTCACGTTATTTTAAAGCCTACCTTTCAATAGGCATTCCATTCACTGTATTTATATGGATGAACAAGCAATTGCACATGCAAACTACCTCCCTGATTACATCTGCAAATTATGCAGATTTGGGGGTTTGCAGATCCAGTGGTTGCACATGCATCTTGCTTTATTCTACCCTCTGGATTTCTTCAGAACTGTACCTCAGACTTTCCTGCCTTAAGCTGTACAGATGCTTTCTTGATATCCCAAAGAATTTAAGTTGAGTCATCCACAGCATTGTAAAGTTGTAGTGAAGCAAGATGCTCACTGGACCCTGATGTTAGAAATAAGAGATACTTAGAAAGAGCAAACCACAACTTCAGAAACCCAGCCAGTAGCCTGAGGCAAAACGGCTTTTTCATGTAATGATAGCTGAGTTATGTGCCATGTGGAGCTGATATTTTACTACATCAAGCAGATGAAGCCAAGATCGGGTATATTTGGATCTATTAGTGTTTATTAGTTCTCTGCATTTATATGGAAATCAGTATTTGTAAAAGGAGATGAGGCTTCTGATGTATCGGGCTACCCTGAATCTGCCTTGTAGATAGAGATTTTGGTCTCTGAAGTGGGATCCCAATACTTTCCACAAGCCTTATATGTACTTCAAAGAATAAGGTGGCACATATCTTAAGCTGCTTTCATTCCTAGGTAAGTGACACACATTGGAGTTATTAGAAGTACTGCTTCAGGAGAACTACTAAGTAAAACTACTTCCCCAAAAAAAGGGGTAGAAAACCAAAATGCTGCTGTTCTTTGATGAGAACAGGAAATCCATTCTCAGAGCCAACATCAGCTTTTCCATTCCTCCAAATTCAATTATTGCATTACAGGAAAACAAACAAGAAAGTCTCATGGAAGATTTGGGCAGCTGGGACAATGGGAAACACGGAAGTTCAGTATCACGAAATGGCTCTGGTTTGAGTTTGGTAGGTAGCAGATTGTAACAGATTATATTAAAACCATTATATACAGCTCTTGTCTACTTGTTTTAAACACACCACTTTTCCCACAGATGAACAGTTAAAAGCCAACATAATTCTAAACTGGTAAGGAAAGAAAAGGACATCTTTGAAGATGCTCAGGTTGAGACACCCAAATTCACCCTATTCCAAATCTTACACTAGGCAGCAGCTTGTCAGAGCAGTGCAATAACCAGGAAAGAGCCTCCACTTCCTCAATGTGATTATCAGGGCAAGGTTGGCAACAGTAGCTGGCAGAGACCATGCTCCGGAGCCGGCAGAAAATGACTTTGAAAGCAGGCTGTCATAGTCATGAACTATCCTTGGATAAGAGCTTGGGAATGGGATCAACTTATCACAGCTTAACGGATCTTGGAAGAATGAATCTTTCAAGTCTTTTGATCTTGCAAGTCTTTCACAAGTCAGGACAAAGGGAGTACACACATCCTCATGTTCAACACCAGTTTGAACACAGCTTTCCAAGCCTTCTTTACCTGTTGTTTCTGCCACGAGATAAGAATTCCCAGTGGTTTAGAATACACTGATAAAGTCAGTCTACGACATTAACTACATATCACCCTTTCATTCTGAAAGGACCCAGAGAGACAATGACTTGATCTCTAGGCTACCCAGATTGATCTCAGAAGCGGCTTTCCACAGGAGATGCAGGCAAGCTGCTTTTGCAAATACAATGACAAAACCCACTAGTTTTACACCCATTATGCCTCAGTACATCTCAGAGGAGATACTTCTGCTCACTCTCCTGGAAGATGACTCACTTTAAGCAACGCCTGAAGCTCTGTGATTCCGCTTTTCATTTCTTCACATTTCTCAGGGAGCTTTGCTTGGAAAGCAAACAGAATACCAGCGGCCCACGATTCAGTCTTTCCTTCGGCATCAGCCTGAGCAGGTCACTAGTGGGGCACAGTTAAATCTCTGTAGATGCCCTGCTTGGAATTGTACTATGAAAACATGCAGAAACTGAAGACAAGCAGCAGCTCCATGCTGAAATAAATGAGGGCTTGTACCAACAATCTCTTGCTTCAGCAAAGTCAGTTCTATCACCAGTCACTTCCAAACTGCAGGGGTTTTAAAAACAAGGAAAAACCCCAAATCTTTTACCCTTACAAGTGCTGGTGTCTGAACATCACCTCCACTGAAACAGAAGAGAATCAGAGTTTACAAAGATTGCAAAGCTGGTCCTTACAGGGCTTTTGCTCTCAGTAATGCTCAGAATTCCAGCCTTTAAGAATTCGGGCCATGCCCTATAGCTCATCCTTTCTCACTGCTGTGCTTAAAGGGCATTTGGATAATTTGATGTGGACAATTTGGGCAGCTGACACAAATTCTACAGTGGAAAGACAGTCCATTTCACTTGAAATTTTACCAATTTATTCAAGATTGAGTAGACACTGCTGATAAGCCAGTCTACATGCATTTATTAATAGAAGGTCTTTAGAACAGTCTAGAATTATTCCCATTTTCTGGCTAGGAAAACTGGATTGAGAATTCATCCCAACTCTCCCAGTCAGCATCAGCAGAAACAATGTGAGGCCTCTCTGGATCTTGGCTATCCATCAAAGGAGATATTCACCAGTCCTGTAGAACAAACTCTAGGAAGCACATTCTGCTGACTATTAAAGGCTATTTCACTCTGAACAACTGAAAAGAGGTTGATTTGAGTGATGACAAGCAGTATTATTTTACAGTCAAGAAACCCAGCAGCTACACTAGTAAGTACATAAAAATCATAGGCATATCTGCAACAATGAATTCACACAGGAAAATCCCCAGTGAGGGGCTACAGATACAAGTTATCTGTACCCCACATGCTTCACATGGCTTAAGTTCTGGTGCTCATGCCTGTGTGTAACGCTACTCACTCGACAGGACAGGCAAATTAAAGCAGAGTCATTCAAGTTGCTTTGGGAAAATGAATGAAATAAGGAATTATGAAAGCTCATTATAAGCTCTGAAGAGCCATGTACCAGATGGCAGGTTCATTGAGACCTGTGAATGCCCAGCAGTTCTGGAAAAGGAGGTCAGCAATGCCTGCTCTGCAGACAGGACTCTCCAAGGACACATGCCTGAGACTTCGGTGGGTTAAAACCCACAGTCCCCAGTGCCACTTCCCTGTAATTCAGTTACTTTTCATTACATCAAAAGGTCAGACTATTCCAGAGCCTTTATTAAACATCAAAGCACAATTTTCTTCTGTTGTGGTTTGAGCATCTCAAATCTGCATCATACTTGTACTATTTTCCTTCTAACCTAATCTATCTCTGCTATTTTCAGACAAACCATCAACTGGAACATAGAAATACCTAACAAGTTCAGTAAGCTGTAAAGGATTTTCTGGCAGCATGTAGGAAGCTGTATGGCAGGGTAGCCAGCTGGGCTAAAATAGAATTCTCTTCTGCCTTCCACATCAATTCAATTTAAACTACAATTTTGGGGCTTGACAGATGCTTCCATATGACTCATCTTGATTTCTTAGCAGATAGCAGGAATCGAGGCAGGGTCACAAACCAGGGAAAAGTTGATAGTCCAATACAGTAACTGGTAACTTGGATATAAATGGCAGATAAAAACTTGTTTGGAAATAAGAGCTGGCTAACAGTTAAATTCAAACTGTATACTCTTTTGGTCATCTTCAGGACCTTAGAATCATAAAATCACAGACTGGTTTGGGTTGGAAAGGACATCAAGGTCGTCTAGCTACAACCCCTTTCCCCCAGCAGGGACACCTCACACTAGAGTATGTCACCCAAGGCCCTGTCCAACCTGGCTTTGAATGCTGCCAGAGCTTTGTCTCCTTAGGCATCTGCTCCTTCCAGCTCAGTGTGTTGTATTTCTGTATTTAACATACCCATCTTCTCTTTTCTCTAGTTTGTTACATCGGGTTTAGTGTCTTTGAGGCTATCTCAGTACAACCTTCCTCCATTACTCCTCCACATACAGACTCTTCCTGGATCTTTTGCTGGTACAAAGCTTAGTTTTGTTAGAACTGGATTAAAGAGCCAATAACTACAAAAAAATCCCAACCCAGACCACCTCCTTCCCCCAAAACACAGCTCAAAGGAACAGACAAGCTATGCCCATTTCCCCACATCTCATCTCTAAGGCTCTTGATTCTGCTGCCCAAAAGGTATTCTTTATAAACCTGACCCTAAGCACTGAGCAGCAGCTTCTCCTGGTCTCCCTCAGCAGACTTGCTTTCCAACCTCATTTGCAGCTGAATTTTCATGTTCATTGCTGGTAGAGTACCAGGAGACATCACTTGGAAGTGTTCATGTCCAAACTGTATGCTGCAGCAGGACAAACTTTGCAGGGTTTGTACACACCCCAAGCAAAGGTGGTTTGAGTATTACTTTTAACTTTCAGGAGTGGAGAAAAGCATGCTATAATAACACAGCAGTTATAGACTCCAGGTGCTTTCGCAAGCAGTTAAAAGTGTTGATAAAGTTTAGATAGAAAACAAATAGGCAGACATCAAGGCACATACATGCCCATTGTCACCCAACTAATGATTGGGAAAGTGTAAAACAAAATACCAGTCCCAAATTTAACCATCAGTAGCTCGGATACTGCTTCAGAGTCACACCTTCAAAATCCTCATTTTGCCAAGGTTGCCTCAAGATTGTATCCTCATACAAAAGTTATCCTTTTGGGTTGCAGCTTGCTTTGTTTTGTTTAGCTGCTCTTCTGTAGGACTCAAAAACCCTAGAAGAGCACTTTCAATGTGGCATCAGATGAGAATTTCCTTTGCAGAACACGTGTCCCTCTCTGTACAATATGAGCAACTTCAGCAGAGCCAGTTCCTTTCCCTTCATGGCATCAGATGGAAATCCACAGACAATGGAAAATCCATTAGCTCTCCTAAAGACAAAAGCTACTTCATCTGTGATTACAGCGGCAACACAAAAATGATGCTGTCTCTTAAGGCGTTTCTTGTTTATTTCCTTAGTGTATTTTTCATAACTCTCTAAAACTTATATTTATTAACTACTATATAAATATGCTGATCAGTTACAAGGATGTCTAAAGTAGATCAGAAATGGCCCAGGTGCAGACAGTTCCAGCCAGCCACAAATGACAGGTTTCTGGCCACCAACTCAGCTTCCAAAAAGCAACCCAAGACTGTCAGAGTCCATGTCAGCAACTGCAAAACTCCATGTCTCAACATTGCTCAAAGTATAATCCTCTTCCCACAGCAGCCATTAGAGTCACTGCTGACTTTTCCAGGCATGGACAGATGAGAGCAGTGCAAAACCTTTTGCTCATCCTCCTCCACAGAAGATCTCCCGGGAGTTTTGGATTTGTCAACCTTTAATTCTTAGTTAGATCTCATGAAAAAACATTCAGAAGTTGCAACCAAACCCTCATGTGTGCATGTGGACAAAGGATTTATTTAGCTGTATTTCTCTTGTCTGTGTTCAATATTACTGGCCATATATGACAGGAAAACACAGCTATTTTACTACTTCCCTAGATTAAAAACCCAGACCTGTCATCCAGCAGTGACTGATGCTTGAAAATGAAGCCCAAGCTGTACTTCTAAATGTCTGGGCACATGTTCCTCCTGTAATTTAAACTGTACTGCTAGTACATGGATACTCAATCTCCTCCCCTTTCCTCACCCTGATTATCTAACCAGTCACAACTCCACACCTCCAAAGAGGAACTATTAAACTACCTATGACCCTGCTCTTGTGAACAACATGGGGGTAAGGAAAAAAACCCCAACCTATCTGTAACTTCCTGTTCATTAGCCCTCCAGAAGGACAGTGGCAACTAACAGCTGGATGGTGAGATACCTGAAGAAGCTTAAATGCCATTCAGTGATGCACGCACAGGCACAACTGTATGCTGGCTATCCACACACAGCACACCCTGCTTCTCTGGTTTAAGTAAATGCATTGTCTTGGTAAGGTTGAAACGCCAAAAGAGTGATATGATCTTTCACTACCTCCAGGGCAAAGAGTTATATTTAAATGTGGCAATTACTGATGGATGCACACAAGGAAAAGGACTATCTGAAGGGCAGGGTGGCAACATCCATTTGTGAGACAGACAGAGGCAGCACATAGAATTCTAGAATAGGTAGGGTTGGAAAAGACCTTAAGATCATCTAGTTCCAACCCCCCTGCCATGAGACATTGCCATACACAAGCATGTAGTGGCAGAATGTACACACAGAGGTTATGCAACAAAGGACAGGTTTGATTAAGTCGCATCAAAACTACATCCAGGAAGTGATTTCACACTACAGAGCTTGGAGAATGCATTTTTACAAGTAGTAGTTCCCTCATTATTTCAATGTATGACAACTATATCAATTCACATAGTACTGTGAATTAGTATTAGTAGTGAATTCTGTGTCCCTTTGGAGACAGAAGTCAAAGGAAAGAGTCAGGAAAGGTAGGACTGCTGCATTGATTTCAAAAGTCCTTTTTGAAGTTACAACCCTGTTATAATTGAAAAAAAGGGAAAGAAAAAAATAGGTCACTCTGGGCTTTCCCCACTATGACTGTGCCCTGAATAGATGGGTTTAATTTATGTTCAAGCACATTGCAAGTTGAGAATAAAATGGTTTAGAACCATTTCAAGGTAGCTACTGCTCATTAATTCAGGTTCTTTGAACTGCTGTCCTGGTGAATACAGCACAAAGCAAGTGACACATATAGTTCACACTTCATGTTTTGCCAACCCACAAGGAAGAAAGAAAAGAAGGTTTCATTTTAGATAGAGCAAGAGCTACATAATTGCTAAAGAAATTAAGAATAATTACAAGTGGTTTGCCTGATAATTACCTGCCATTACATTCTCTGTAGCACAGAGGGTAGGTACATCTACAAGAGAGAAGGAATGATCATGTTTTTTGGAATGGCAGAGACACAGCATGTAGCTACATGGGAATACTGACTGGTACAAGCACAGACTGTTCCCTGTCCCCTTGAAGTGCAAAGGGATGAGACTGCAGTCAGTGCACTCATTTGGGATCCACTTGATTCTATCCTCAGGACCATCAGAGATTTATTGAACTACCTCAGCCGTGTCATCTTCCTATGCCTTAGTTTTTCCATTTACAATTACCCACTAAATGGCATATTTATGAAGATGTATTCATTCATGTGCCTTGGAAAGGAGCCCCGCAGAGAAAAGTAAAAATGAGTTAAATCAACATCTGTCCTACAGCACACAAGGGAACAGCCTCAGATTGCCACATGCCAAGATGTTTCCCTGGCTCCCATTTTCCATCCATCACAAGGCAGAGAAATAGTTGAAATCTAGAAGGTATCCCTTGAGATAGTTATCTTCCATTAAAGCACAGAATAGATCACTCACTAAAGCTAACAGGGAACTTGTGAACACTCATTTGAGTGACAGTGTGAACTTCTAAGAGACAGGGTTCTTTGCAAAGATGAGGACGTAACTCCCGAGCCACAGGAGAAACAAGAGGACTTCTGCATTTTAAAAATAGCCATATAGAACCAGAACAGAACAGATTCAGGCAACAGTATCAACAGCTATAACTGTGAGTTAAGGACCACTGATGGACTTAAACACCCACCTTGATGGGCTACATAATCAAATTCAATTGGTTTAGAACAACTGTAGAAGCAAACTAGAAAGGGAAGGGGTAGTACATACACGTATGCATGTTAGGATGAGGTATGCTTGTGTTACCTGTCAAAACTGTGCACGGAATACTGTAGTTCAGCAAATCAAATACCCTCTCTCCTCCTGAGGTTAGAAGCAGAGAGCATTTTATAACTTGGAAAGGGTAGAAGAGGAACATGGAAAACAGCTCACTTTGAAGATAAGACAGAAAGGGTTAATAGGGGACATATAGAAGAACTTCAACTGAGTACAAAAGAGAGGTAGAGAATCCCTGTTCTCAAACCAGTTGTACCAGTAACCCTCTATAGCTACACACACAGGACTTGACAACTTTGCCATATTACATGCCATATAAATGCTATTATGACTTGTTATTACGACCAAGCTTCAGTCCAGGATACAGTTTTAAGGACAGCTGTTAAATTGCTGTAATTAGAGTCCTGCTGACAATCTGAAGAGCTCTTTGCTGTACTGCTTTAAGAGGGCATCCATCTGGCATGCTCCCCAAATGCTCTCACTGATCCCCTGCATAGACACGAGCTGCCAAACCTATGTGCTTAGCAGCTTGATCCTTTCTGCCCTTTGACTGGACTACATGAACATGCAGTAGCAGAATAAAGTCTGCTCATGCTCCTGCTTCATGTAACTGTTGGAGAACAACCTTAAATTGCCAGAAAAGAAAGCAGAAACAGGCACAGAAACAGCTTCAACCATTCTGTCACTACATCTCCACAGCTGAGCAGAAGAAAAATACAGTAGCCAGCTCTGACTCACATGGTGGCATTTTTTGTTATAATGGCTTTTAGACTGCAATGGCTTTTAGACCACCCCAGCCCATTTCAGCTAACACAATTGTTGCCATTATACATTTGGTTTATGCAATTTAGTTTTAAAGTGAGATACTACTAAAAAAAGTAGCTGTTGAGCAAAGCAAGTCCATTCACTCTAAGAATACACTAGTGATCCTAGAACACATCTAAAGATAATACAATTCCCACCTAAAAAAGTAAAAGATATTGAAATACTTACAGTAAAAGCTTGTCCTCTTTTCTGCATTAAAAAGAAAACTGCCTTGCACTAGCTTCTGACAGCATGTGCAAAACAGACTAAAAATTCAGGGCTTGAGTGCTTCCCTGAGAGGAAAACCACATTGCAGTGAGACAGAGTGCTGCTTGAGAAATGATTCACATACGGAAGCAAGCTGGCTTCACCAGCGCTTTGGCATTCAGCACACACACACATATGCACACTTGCTTACTCAGGGGAATGAGAAATATTATATTTTCATCAAAGCAAGGAGGATTTATGCAAGAAAGTCATTTGTAGCCCACCTCCAAAACACTGAGATGCTTCAATCTGGAAAGCAGACGAAGAGTTTCTTTCACTATCCCATCATCCCCAACAGCAGAACCGGACACTGGGCAGAGAGCATAAACCCCAAATAGTCTGCATGGTCCAATCAAGTAGCAACAAGCAGCACACAGTGTAGGAAGGGCAAGGAGGTGCCCACAGAAAGAAGGCTTTTTTTCAGAGAAAACCACAAAAGCAGCTTTCAGAAGCTTTTATATTCGACACTGATAATGTCTCACCCATAGTGTCAGCAATCACAGCCAGGACACCTTAGACAGCTCACTGCCCTCCATCACTGCTTCAAAAGAGTGGGGAGGTATGTGTGTGCAGGGAAGGAAGAGTCATTTAAAACAAAGGCTTTTACACCAGAAATAAATAGAATCAGTCCTGAGTTACTTCTTCTGATCTGTCCCAAGCCTATGGGCTTTTTGTTTGACTCTGTCCAGAGAAGGGGCTGTTCATACTCCTATGCCTCTAGCCCAAGACACTCAGGCTGTGGTTACAAATCGGGAATTCTCTCCCAAACTCCAGAGAAGGATCCTTTCCCAGCAGTGTGAACCTAGTATATAAGCAGTGTTAATGCTACAATAACCTCATAATAGAGAGACAGGGAAGATTCACAGTATCAGCCTAAAAAGAGTTGCTGCATCTGAACAGTTCAACTTTACCACACCCCCTGGAACTCCTTACTCCAAGGTGCCAAAGGGTCTTAAAGGAAACTCATGTTTATGCCAACAGTAAATTCACATTTCAGTTCAGTGTTGGCACCACTACGGTTGTGAGTAACCAAGCCTTAAGACACAGGCTGAGTCCAAGCTGAATCCCTTCTAAAGGTTAGAGATTTGGGATCCAGCTTCCTCGGGATGTTCTTCAGAGTGAGGAACTCCTGCCTTCAGGTTAACACATCAGAACAAGACCACATGACTGCTATCAGTGGTAATGGTCTAAGCTTGGCGAGTCTCAAGTGTACATTAGCCATTCTATGATTTTAAACAACTCGCATTTGGAGGGTTTGAGATTATTCACAGCTCAGATAAGGTGGAAGTACTTTGTGATTCACATTAACACAGTTCTTGTAGATGCTGTGATCTACAGATACCGTGTTTCTCCTGCCTGAGGAAGTGACACTACATTCAGTGCTGCACGCACAGGCAGTGAGGTCACCTGGGTACCCAGCAAAGGGACTGCAAGTCACTCCCTCTGCTTTGATTATGGACCACCTTCAAAGCCTGAAAAATATGGACTTGGAAGCCAGGACTGCAGGTCCCCGGACCCTGTACTCAAATGAGATTCCCATCAGTTACAGGCACCCTGCTGAAAAGCTTCTTTGCCCAAAGAAAACCATACACACACTTTCTGGACTGAACCACCCTGTCCCTTTGCCATTGCTGGTGGGGCTCAGTGGGAGAACAGCATTGTCAGCTCAACAGTTTTTCCTTTCCCTCAGCTAAAAGAAAGAATGAACTGAAATGGAGTAGGGAGGGCAGAAGAGCTACTGTATTTCATTCACAAAGGTATTTTTAGCTTTGATAAATATAACTTGACCAAAACCTAAAAATGAAAATGCTTGGATATAAGGAGACAGTCACAGCATTTACATGCTTCAGCTTTGGTAAAGAGACTGGAATAGTGGCATTCGATTTCCCCAAACCCAGCAAGACCAGACAGTACATTTGTTTGTTTAGAGGTTTTCTGGGAGCACTTATTACTATAATTATCTGATCTCTTTACTTAGACCAAAGAATTAACCAGCACAAAACCTTCTGAACTGAAAAATTGTCTGTTTAATGAACAAAGAGCCCAGAAACAGACAGCTAAAAATGAGTTGGCCGGGCTCAAAGCAAGGCTGTGGCCTGTCCAGGGCTTTAACCATAATTACTTTCACACAGCCAGGATGAGAAAACAATTTCAAGTAGCAATATAAACTTCTCTAAAGAATGTGCCAGGTTCTCACCCAGCTGGTAAGTTTGGTTGACAGACAAAATAACAGTGAGCATATTGCTTGCATGCTGCTCAATCCATCAGCTCCCACAACTCTGCAACAAGGTATAAGAGAAAGAGACCAAACCCCACTAATCAATACACCTTTCAAATACAGCATTGGAGGAATTTAAAGGCTTTATGTTGCAACCTACGTTGCTCCTGCAATTCTACAAGAACAAATATGAATGACACACAACATAATGGCAGCAGCAAAGGGCAGAATTTCCAGCTGCACAGCTCATTTGAGAGGCAAATGCACGGAGAGTGTGGAAAAAAGGCTCACACAAGGAACAAGGTTTGAAATATCTTTGCATTTACAGATATTTATGCTATATTTAACTGCTTTTGTGCATGCAACAATCTTAATTACAGAGGAGAGAAATTCCATAAACAAGACTATTATGTCAATAACAACATCTTCTTAAAGCAAGTCTCTAATTCAGTTATAAGGCTTAGAACATTACTGTCTGGAGTTATAAAACCAAAAGTAATTACAAAGGAAAGTCTGCCTCAGACATTGGGTTTTAGTGGAGTCAGGCCATGGCTTTGGGACATCATTTACTCTGTGCTTTCTTCCTTTTTATACATAACTGCTACAAACTTCTTTACTTTCTCAGTCCCACTGCAGATGTCAGGAAGTTGAAGCAGTGAGCAGACATTTGCAGAATGAATCATGGGGCACCACTTTCCATCTTGACAAAAACAACTGCTGTTCAGGTCACAAGATGATGCTGACTGAATGGGTGGATTTAGAGTGAACTCCTAAACTATTGCCAAAAAGGCTCCACCAGGGAGACTTGGAGAACTCTCACTTTTTCTCCCCTGTTCTTAAGGGGCTATTACACAGTATCCTGTTCCCACCCATATATACCTGAGGAACTCAGTCTGCAGCTACCAGCTTTGACCTGCAACTAGAGAAAATGTTTGTTGCTAAAGAGACTAGAAGAATTAGATTTGGAAAGAGACAAACATGTTTTATGGAACATGGAGTGCTAGAAGAGACAAGAAAAACAGCTTCCTCTGGTGCCTATTGCCAAATTTGCAGAAGACCAGACAACAACTTGAAAATTTCCAAGGGAACAGTCACTAAGTCAAAAATAGAATTAGGAAACTGCCTGTTTCAAAAGTAAGAATCTGGAAGAGGTGCCAGCATTTCGCAGGATTTCTGTTATTCCCAAGTAGAACACTGAAGAGTTAACAGATATCTAGCTACCAAAAAAACCCCAACGAACCAACCAGCCCACAGAAACAGGCAAAATGAGGAAGGAAATGCGTGGTGAAGGAATAGTCATTGTATTTCATGCAGTTAGAATGAAAGTCTCTGATCACTTTTGCACACTTTTATCCAAAGTTTATTTTCCTCCGCTGTTTCTGAATGCCTGCACTTTGGTATCAGAGACAAAGCAAAGGCAGCTTTCCTGCAGTCACCCTTCCATTCACAATGCAGAGAGATCTAAATACGTGGAAAAGGCAACATTCAGTGCTCTTCCCTCAAAGAGTGAGATAAGACTTGCAGTGTTCTTAACTGAAATCTTTTATTTCAATGACTAAATGAAAGACTTGAGCAAAAGGGAGTCTCTTCATTCTTTATTATCCCTCACTGTTAGCTTTTTGGTATACAGGTTATAAGGTGGCATCATTAACAATTCATAGAGAATTACCATATTGAAGCAGAACAGCAAGTTTTTGCTACCTACACAGGCAAAATACTGCACAACCCTACTCAATCCTTTTGGCTCCTTGGCCAGGGGGGATCGCATGCTGAAATAGCCTGCATTTTATCCCCTAACGGGAAAGAAATTACACCAGGCATCCATCAAACACTAAGGAGCCCTGAACAGAAAACCATTTCATTAATTTTTTGCTGATCACCGACAATGGAATGCTGTGCTGGAAAATTAAGGACTGGAGAAGATATGTGCTGAAGGCTGCCTTAGAATCAAAACGTCCCAGTAGGATGGTTGTGGAATGCCCCACTGCTTTGAACCTTTAAGTATGTTTCAGGGTGATGCAAATGAAAGACCTGAGTTGTCAGCTTTGTTTCAGAGGGATGCATACTTGAACTGCTGACAGCCCCTGAATGGAAGCAGAACTGTGGCGTATGCCTAGATGCACAGAGAGCATCATGGGGAGCCCAGCAGCAACAAGAACTAGAACAAATTAACAGAGACAACTGATAGCACAAGGAGTCCAAGTCCCAGGAGATGAACTAGCCCTCTAATGTAGATCAGGGTTTCAGAATAGGTTGGATTCCTTACACACAAATAGCTCTTAATCCCTGCATCTTTTACAGGTTTCTTGAACAGTATCACCTAATCATTGCAGTAACTTAACAGCTCATATAGTTTACAGGTAGGGAAACTAAGGCACCTAAATTACTGACAAACTAGCTCAAGCTAGTAAGGATCTACAGTGCCCATCAGGTTTAGCTTCCATTTAGTAAATCAGCATTTTGCAAGAGACATAGGCATCCAGAATCAGAGCATAAAAGTTTGGCTTTGGTAACATAAATCCAGAAAACAGGGAGAATCTAAATTAAAGTTCAGCAATTCCTTGCTTCCAGACAGCCCCTATGAACAAACATGTTTGCTGCTGCTTGAACTTCTGAATCAATACAGCACACTTAAGAAATTTAACCATGCAGCTGGAATCTGAAGCACCCAGACACTGAGATCCACCCTGTATTAACCACTACTAAGTTTCTGTAGTTACTATTAAGAAACATGCAGTGGTATAATGCAAGCAAATTCTATTCTGGGATCTAGGTTCTGCTTTCAAGATTTCTTATGAGAATTATTTCCTTGGATTTCTTGGTTAGTAATTTAGACTTTAAACCCTCAGTCCAGATTTGGCACATAATAAAGACTATAACTAAAATCAATTATAAGCCTTTTCAAGCTTAGTAAAGATATCTTAGTATGTAAATCATGTTGCCTATGAGGCAGGTAAGGACAAATATCAGCATTCATCAGCATGAACTCATCCTCCAGACAGGCAGAACTCTTGCCATCACAGAGGAGCACAGCACTTCTGGCTCTGTCCTGTTTGTTGTCCACACACAAAGCAAATGCAAATTGTACCTCTCCCCAAGGTCCATAAGCTCAGCCTCCCATTTTCTTGTACTAAACAGCTACACTGAACAGCTCTTTACATGAATGGAAGTCTCCTTTATGGAAAGGTAGAAAGTCTAAATGCCACAAGCAGCAGGAACAGCTAATGAAATGAGAAATAGGTGCTCAGCTTTCCAAGTTTCTACAAAGGCAAGTGATAGCTTAAAATCTCCAGCAGATATTAAAATAAGAGGGTAATGAAGCAAAAGAACAGACTGCATGAAAAGGAAGTATCCTATGGAGTTTGTGGCCTGTTGACCATAAAGAAAGAAATGAAAGCAAAACAACCCCTGAGTTAGCACAAGGGACATTAGTGAATGCATCTTGCGGAGAAGCCTATAGATACACTGGTCATTACAGGGCAAAAGAAGATGGATTGGCCAAGCAACAGTAACCTGGGAAAGACACACATGTGACAGAAAGGGAAGATTAGGAAATCCAGGATAGCAGGAAAAGTCACTCTGGATACTGCCCTACTAACACAGCAGCTGAAGGCCTGAAGCAAGAAAAGTAGCAGTTTGGAAATACAGAAGAATGAGGAGAGAATACACAGGCCAGCTCATGTGGCAAGTGGAATATCACTATTTTGCACCCTTCATTCGAATTAATAAGGTCATGTGTTGACAGTATCAAAAGAAAGGCCAACTGTTGGCTCTGTCACAGGGAACAACATCCTTCTCCTCCTGCAGGAGCTTGCAGGTGAAAGCATGATCTCCAGGAAAAGCTTGGGGTGTGCCTGCTTATGTACCTGTCCCCTGATCCTAGGACACACTCCAGAATGAGCCATACTCCTTTCATTGTTATTAAAGATGAGAAACATGCTATTTTTTCCTCTTTGATTGCATGTGATCTCATTCAAACCTCATTGAACCTCATTGAGAACAACAGCTTAAGCATTTTGCCCTGTTGTATCTTGGGGAGCTGGAAACCTTCTACCAGCAGGAAACTTACAGCAGTTACCATGGTGACACCAGTAATAGATATTTAAAGGCAACTCACTCATAATCACATCTATCAGGTATCAGGAAGCTTTAGTAAGAAAAACACAAAGAGCTTGAAACCAGGGAACCAACCAGGCTTAGTGATGGCGTAAGTGGACAAGAAATTCATGGATAGGGATCTGCTTATACAACCATTTCGCTGGACACAAAGGACTCCTGTTCAAATCTGAAAGGCACTGAAGCCTGCAGAATAAACTATTTTTAGTCATTTTTAAAATTAGTTCCAGAAGCCTTATTTCAATAGCAGGAGGTCTGTAAATCCTTTTAGAGCTGCCATTCTTATAGCTCATCCCACACTAGAAGCAGGCTGCTGGAAAATCCCCAGCCTACCAACATCACCTGGAAGGGGTTCCTTCCGACAGATAAACAATGGTGGTGGCTGTAGAGAACACTGCTCTCAGCACCCACCCCAATGGCCTGACACCAGGAAACTAATGTGGCTGCATTGCAGGAATGGGACTCAAACTCAGCTCCAAAGGGACTTTACCTCCCCATCTGGAGGGCTGGGTAGCCTAAAGAATAGTGTCATACTACTGTTTAGAAGTATTACAAAGTGAGGAAATCTGAATCTGAATAAACATGAAGCTCACAGAGTTGAAGAAGTACCTTTGGTTATGTAAATGTTAAATAACTTATCTCTTTAGGCTTTAGCCTGTAGCATTCCAGCCCATTGGAATATAACAAAGATAATCTGCAGAATTAGACCCATTAGATAAAAAGCTACATCGCCAAGCTGGCTAAGCCTATGTAAGAGTCATCACATTGAGATTTCCTTTCTCTTTTTGCTGCATATTTCCATGACAACTTTCCTCCAGTATCAACTTCTTTATATTGGAAAGGTCTCCCAAAAGAGAATTTAGGCTTCTATAGCAACAGCTAAAATCCCTGGGAGATGATGATGTCTGAGCACTTCTACAGGTTGTGGGGGTTTTTTTAGCCCATGACTTACAAGTGCATTTCGAATTTTGCAGGTGAAAACAGAAGTGTGTGTAATATTAAGGAAATTGTGAAGAGCACAAGGAGCACGCTGAAGTGGCACAAGTACAAAGAAACCACCGTACATTCAAAACGGAATCACACTTCGAGATACCAAACGCTAAAGAGAGCGGACAGGATCAAACACTCATCTTGAAAACCCACATCCTGCTCCTTCTGAGGTACAGAACAGAGCCACAAGGAATACATCTGCTGATCCGAAAAGGAGACCTTATGGAAATGTCTCTCTGCAGTCTACCTTATATTGCTGTAAAGAAAAAACATCCTGACAGTAAGTCAGGATGCCTTTTCAATTTTAACTGCTACATACCTGCCAGGTAGCTATAATCTGACCTTTTTTCAGTACTTCAGCCCTTTGCCATGATAGTGCCAGTATTCTCCAAAATGGAAAGCCTTGCAACCTCAGCAAAAACATAGCTGCATTCTCAAACATATGTTGGTTAAATTCATATAAGCTAAGGGAAGTACAGAAGCAAGGTTTCTTCACTGAATTTAGGTGTATTTCATGAAGAACATCTCAAATGCCCTCTCAAACCTAAAATATTTTAAAAACAAACAAAACCAACATTACATTAACAATCTGGATGAGAAGTCAGAAAGCATCAAACATTCTATAGATGAGAAGGCTACAGAATGAAAACACTAAGCGCTGCTGCCAGAATCGGAGCCCAGCAGGCCCCAACACACTTCCTTTCCTACACAAGAGGAAAGGCAACTGCAGAGCAGTCAGACTTTCTCCTGCTTGTGGTACAATTGATAGCTTTCCCTTTGTTCATTAAAATACCTGTTACTCTATCCCCTCTCCTCTCATTCCCCAAGATCATCGCAGTTCTGGTAAGGGGGAAAAGTGCAGATAGGTAGACACGAAGGAAAAAACCCAAACGGATTGAATCTAATTACTGTTGACTTCCACCTTCACACACTTGAGAAGAGACTCTGGAACTGGCAGTCCTACAAAATAAAGTTAAGGACTATGAAAACTTTTTAATAGCCAAAGCCTATGCAAATCCTGGGAACTCTACAAGAAAGACATATGCAAAAACAGGATTTCAGACAAAACTCCCATTATTTCCAAGGTTTATCCTGTGTGCAGAATATTGAAGTGTGGGAGGAAGCCTGAGTCACTGTAAAGTTCAAGTGAAACACAATTATTTCACATCCCCATGTGCTGCCCTCTGCTGAAACAGACGTTGAGCACACTGGAACACTGTGTATTGCAGGCAGAAGGAAAACTCATGATTATGTGCACTTAATGCTGTCATCACACAGGGAAGAGGCACACTCAGATGAAACAAACATGTTTCATCTCGACTAGGCAAGGTTAAAAATAACCTAAAGCTCTTACATTGGACTTAACAACTCCAAGAACAAAGTGGGATTTCAGGGCCAGAGTTCAGACAGTAGGAGCGTGGTGAAGGAAGAGAATCCAATGTGTTGGTTACACACATGCACAATAATGAAGGTTCATAGGTTTGTAAAGAAACAGCTGACAGTTTCATTTGAATAACTTGTTTATCAAATGTGCTGAACTCTCTGATCCTCTCCCCAAGCCTTAATCCTCTGGCTTCACTCACATGAAAAGTCTGCTCAGGTAGATGAGGTTATTCAAATCCTCAAGCACATGTATTTATTCATATGTAGAACACAGAACAGCAGAAATAAGAAAAGGAGATAAAATACATGAGGGGAGGAATATTACATATATTTATAGATATGGATATTTATAAGCATTTTATGTAATTGTAGCTACACGGTATTATTTCTTTATATCATCTTTACAAATAAACAGTAACCCAGCATCTCCTCCAAACCCCAGGAACACAGAAAAGAAAGTCAAAACAATATCCCAGCTATACTTGTAAGCTCTTAGTGCTCAGACTCCAAACCCAACATATTTTTGTTTCCCTCTATGCCTTTGGAAAAGAGGCTTTGCAGTGTGCCTTCAAAATCAGCCCAGGGAGGTTATTTTGGATCAAGGAGAAGATTGAAATCTGAAGTTCAGGGCTCCTCCGGGAGCTCATCCTGCCAGCAACCCTCTCTGCTTTGTACAGAGACTTCTTCGGTAGATTTTAACTGAATACTTTTCAGTGGTTTCTGACCTTAAGGAAACCGAACGAACAAACCAACCAACCAACCCAGGAGTTAAAAGCAAGTGGAAAGGGAAGAGCAGTGGGCAGGTGGATCCTGCTGGTCCTGCCAGTAGAGGGCAGTGGAATTTCAGAGGAAAGTTACTGGCAATGAACTTTGTGCAATGAAATATTTGAAGTGGTAAAATCCATGGGTTTAAATCGTTGTTTGAACCTACCTGACCAGTCCTAAGCTAAGACACAAACAAGACAAAGCACGAAGGAGAAAAACAAAGAAAACGGATAACTCTGGGACCTCTAAAGGGTTGTGCTTCAGGAAGGTTTTAGGGTGTCAGGAAGAATTCATGTTTAATGCATGGTTCGAAAAAGTAATTATTAAATCTTTCAAATAATTTTTAATTATTGAAACGCTCTACTTCAAAGCGCCCCATGGAAAATATCACAGCTGGCTCTCAGGAGTTTAAAAACCTATGGCAGCTTTTAATATTTAAATAGAAAAATAGCCCAGACAAGGAGTCAAGAAAGCAGGGTTTAAATCATGTCTATCTTAACTTGTACCGATGCAAAGAGAAAATTGGCTTTAGTCTACAAGAACAAGAAAGTAAAACAGGCTGAGCAAAATGCTACCCAAGCAAAGCACACCAAAGGTATTTTAATGTTCATGGCACCTGGTTTACCAAGAGGAAAAAAAGCAACATTTCCCATCTCATTACCAAAAAGAACCACCTTCTAAGAGCCAAACTTTCTATGTGATTTGACACGAGTTAAGTTTGCATCTGTGACAGAGAAGCAGATTCTGGTTATCTCTAACCCCTTTTGAGATATACATGTCCTAAAGTACAATTGCTGCTTTACACCGGCTGCAGCTAGGGTTTCCTTAGCAAGGTACCGGCGGTGGCCTGATGCTCCACCGTTTTCACCAAGCCTGGGTGAAACACATCCGAGCCCGGGCTAGGGGCTGAGGTACCACGAGGCTCTTCAGCTCTCACCTCAGACGACGCCCGAAGGCTGTCGGGGCAAACCGCGGGTTCCAGGCACCCCATACCTACAGCCAGCAGCGCCTCAGGTGCCCTCATCCCGTCCGCTCAACGGACGTGGCTACAACCGACCTTGCCGCCACGGACCTGTTGCCCCCCAGACACCAGCGCAGCCGAAGTCTGTCAGGGGAGGACGGCGGGAGGACAGCACCGACACCGCGACACCCTAGAGCTTCCCGTTCCTCTGCTCACCTCAGCAGGGCAGAGGGACTCAGCCCCGCACTGCGACACCTCAGCGTCCCCCAGTATAGGGCTGCCCCGGGAGAGGCCGCCGGCCTACCCCAAGCGGAACCGGACCCCGCGCCGCGCTCACCTGCCGCTGCAGCTCCCGAAGATGCTCCGACAACCGGAGCCCTCACCTCACCTGCAGCGGCTCCAACCGCCGCCAGGGGGATAGCGCACGGTACGCCGGGTAATGTAGTCCTCCCAGCACCAAGGGACCAATCCCGTGAGAGGCCGCGCGACCCGCCCATACCCGCCCTGTGCGTCGCGGCGCCTGTCGGGAGTTGTAGTTCTCCAGATGCTGCGCTGCCGGCTCTTCCGAGCAGCGGAACTACAACTCCCGTGAACCTCCGCGCGCCGCCGCTGCTGCCGGGAGCCGCGTTGCCGGCGCCTGGAGTGGGCCAGGACACGGTTGCCCAGCCGCTGGCGGGTGCCTGAGGCCCGTCATGGCCGCAGCGCCGCCGCCCTCCGCTCCGGGCGGCCCGGAGCCTCCCCCGGGGCCGCCGCTGCAGTACAGCATGCTGCTGCAGCACCTGGTGGGCGAGCAGCGGCGGCCCCGCACCTGGGACCCCGCCACGCTCGGCGGAATCCCCGTCCCGCCCAAGAGCGAGGAGCAGAAGATGGTGGAGCGCGCTATGGAGAGCTGCGCCTTTAAGACGGCCCTGGCCTGTGTGGGAGGTGCGGTGGGGCGGCTGAGGGAGGCAAGGAGAGAATGGAGGGACGGGGCGGCCGACTGCGGGGCGCTTGGAGGGGTCGCCCTCCATTGGGTCGGTCAAGGGATGAAATTGCAGCACAGGGACCCCCATGTTTTAATTCTCCTTCCTTTAAGCCTCCAGTGTATGTCACAGGTCCCAGGGAGGGATCTTTGCTTTCCTCGTAAAGGAAGAATTGCTCACAGCCTTTCCTCAGCACAGCCTGTCAGCAACAGCTTCCAGAGTATGAAGAGACAGGACATTTGTGCTCTTAAACTTCCCCTTTCACAATGCAGCATTGACAGCAGGAGTGAAGGTTCACTGGTGCCTGCAGGGAATGTGCTGCTTGAATCCAGCCCAGGTTCATTTCATACTGGTTGTCTTTTACAGGGTTTGTTCTGGGAGGTGCCTTTGGTGTCTTCACAGCCGGCATCGACACCAATGTTGGGTTTGATCCCAAGGATCCATATCGCACGCCAACAGCAAAAGAGGTCCTCAAAGATATGGGGCAGCGGGGCATATCCTATGCAAAGAACTTCGCCATTGTGGGTGCCATGTTCTCCTGCACTGAATGTATTGTTGAATCTGTGAGTAAGAGCTTCTTAAGCAGTAAGAGACGTTTTCTTGTACACTAATAATCTCTTCTACTCCATCCAAGTAAGTGTGTATGTCTCCTTTGTAACAGGGCAAGGGGGTAGGCTAGTGTATTCTGTTGCTTGACCATCAGAGCTTTTCAGGTTTAAGACCTGTCTTCAGAACTGCTTTTTCTGATTGAACAAGCACAACAGCATACATGAGCAAAGTACTTTTCAGTTCAAGTGCTGAATGTGTTGGCAAGTATAGGTGTTATTTTGAAAAGTAACTTTTTAAAGTTTCAAAACCCTAGCTACGAGTGCTTGTTGTTTTTGTAAAATATCAAACTGTGAGCTGCCACATGGTAATTTGGGCTTCTAAAGACTCCATATGGAGAAAGGGATCCTCTGATCAAAGCTCTTAAGTAATAGGCCTTATTTTCATCTTACCCCTACAGCAAGAAGTGACCTTGTGCAGCTCAGTGGTGAATCTATAATTCATTTTCTTAAACAGGAAAACAAACCTGTTATGAATTTGAGTCCTGCCTTTTAATTGAAAGACACAATGATTTCATAACTCATGTAGAAGAAAAGTCTATCTGCTTTCACAATGGAGCAGAACAAAGAGATCTTTACTCTGGCTGTGGAAATAGCTTTGTCAGCAGGGTACCGTGGCTGTCAGCTGTGCTGAGAACCTGGCTGTGTGGCCAGGCTCAGTGTCGTACTTGTGTAGTTATAGTGCCTTTAAAGTCTCAGAGCTGGTTGTAGTGCACAGTGTTGTACTCTGGAGGCTGGATCAGCTCACCTGGGAGTCTTTGCTGTAGCACTGCATTGCACCATATGGATTTGTCTTACCTCTCCGGGTGACCTGTTCTGTCTTTTCCTGGCCCTGCTAGTCTTCTGTTTGAGAGTGCAGGGGGCCATCTGCTGAGAAGAGAGGGAAAAACATCCTCAGCTGAAAAGGGGCTGGAAGGTTATTCCACCTTTCTTGGTGCTAGTACAGACACCAAGTGTTTAGTCCATATTTACTTGTTGACTCTCATTTTTAATTCCACAGTATCGTGGAAAGTCAGACTGGAAGAACAGTGTTATCAGTGGCTGCATCACTGGAGGAGCAATAGGCTTCAGAGGTTGGTAGTGCCTGTTTCTGGGATAAGACTCTAATTTGGTTATGCAGCAGGTGATATTTTTAAAAAGAACATAGACTGAAAATCTCTTTGCACTGGGTTATGGTGATGTCAATATGAGAGTGTACTCCAGACTGGCAGAACGGCTACATCACTTTCGTGTCAGCTTGAAAGATGCGTGGATAGGGGAGGTTTGGTCATACAGAACAGTGAGATTGGAGGAAAGTCAACAGAATTTACTTGAAAGAAAAAGGAGGAAGTAGTGTTAGCTATCCACACTCCTCTGTGTGGATGGGAAGGAGGGGAGGGAGCCAAAAATACATACTGAGCAACTCTCTGAAGCTACAGCTCTTGTGTTAAAGCTCTGCTTGTATATATATTTCACTGACATTAACTCTGTTACTGTGCAGAGAGGAAAATGCTTTCCTCCTTTCTTATGTATCAATTCAAACAGACAACTCTGTTTAGCTATGAAAGAGCAGGAGCACTGGGAATTTAGTCCAGCGGGCACTAATGGGGACTTTGGGAAGCTCTGAGTGATAACAACATCTATAAAAAGCCCCAAGTAGGAAGAGAGCTGCTCTGCTCATCAGAAAGATCAAACTTCTCTCACCTCTCCTTAAGAAAAAAACTGTCCAGAGAGCTCAAAGGAAAGTGCTCTTGAAAAGTGTTTCTGATTGAGCTTGTTAAGTTGTGTCTGTCCAGGATCTAATCCTTTCAAAGTAATAGTGACTCTTCTTATCCCTTCCTAATCCAACAGCAAACCACTTGCAGTGCTCACATCAGAGTGCACTGAAATCTGCAATGGCCACTGATGTTTTCTGTCCCTTGAGGGCAAACATAGCAACAAAGGGCTCAGCCATTGTGCTGTGCTAGTTTTAGGCCCAGTGTGTGCCAGGTTCCTCCCATCCCTTTGGGCAGTGGGAATGCCAGTGTTCCATGGTAGCAGACTGCCGGGTTCCTGCAGGTGTAAGCTCTTCAAGCCAGCACAATGTAAGCTAGTTACTGACTGAGACGAAAAAGATCTTTCCTATTTTTTCTCATTCTTTCCCACCCTTTTTCCATTGCAGCTGGTTTGAAGGCGGGAGTTATCGGCTGTGGTGGATTTGCTGCTTTCTCTGCTGCAATTGATTACTATCTACGGTAACAGTGGGACCTCTTGGGAGCAAGTTTCCTCTTTTGTTCCAGTGCTGCTGCTAAGAGCCTGCATCACGGCACAAGTACCATCAGGCTTACCTTTCCACTGCCTTCAGAGTCCTGATCAGTGCAAACTGGATGGTGTTGGCCACTTTTCCTGAATGACTAACAATAATCTGGCTCTGAGCCCTGGCGTGCTGCTTCAGGCAGACTTGCAGGAGTATGTGAGGACGGAGCCAGGCGCAGCGAGCAGTATCTCCAGGATGGATCAGCTGACTGTCAGTTTCCAGGAAACGAGCCTGGACTCTGAGCTTTTTCAGTCCTTTGGGTCTGATTTTGATTAAGTTTGTTGCTAGCATCAAAACAGGCAGGAGGACAAGCATCAAAAAGAATTGCAGTGATTTAGCTTACTGTGTATTTGAATGTGCTGCAAGTGTTGAATGATTATCAGTTTGCAGCTTGCTACTCTGTTGGGGAGAGGTAAGATCCTGTGGAGAAATAAGTTGTTTCAGGCTTTTCTTAAAATACCAGCTGAAGACAAACCACCATCTGTACAACTTGCCTTATTTCATGTATAGAGATGAGAGCCAGATTTCTTTACCATGTCTTAAAGGGAAAAGCAATATCCTTAACCTTAGAACCATGTGGTTACTGGCAGATGAACAAAACAGTTTAAGGGAGGGGAAAAAAAAGGTTGTTGCAGAAGTATAATTCTCTGTAGCCACTTGGCTAGCCTGATTTAACCTCGCTGTGGGAGTAAAATCATCTTGCTACTGCTTTAAGTGCCACGGGCTCACACAATTAGGTCCAGCAGTTTGACAGCAAGACTGGAACACAGAGTTGTGAGAAGAAACCACTGTTAGAGAGAGCACTGGGCATTCATTTAGCACACAGTCTGTTTCCCATCATGTCCCTGTACCACCTCTGAGTATTACACTGGGGGAAGTGAAGCGATATTTCTGCAGAATATTGGTACTGAAGTTAAAACGTGTTCATTAGCTCAAGGAGCAGCTCCCTTTTTGATTTGCATTCATGTTAGCACTCTTGTTTTTCTAACCAAGCTCTGTTCTCAGACCTCAGTGGGTAATTTATATACTCAAGATAGTTTAGGCTGATTTTAACCTTCCATAGAGCCATTCTGCAAGGGCAAACACCCACCCTCATCTTTTTGAAGCAGTGGGATTTCAGATTCAGTGCACACACTTCACAGGTTCTCCCACCCACTTCCCCTCCTTTGCATCCACAGTTTTGAGATCCCAGAATGGTGACAGCACTTGCTTACCTGGAAGAGCAACACTAGCAGGGTGGTTTGGTTGATACAATGGTTAGTGGTCAGTTTGAAGGCATAGTGTCTCCCATTCCCACATGGAAAGAAGTAGGGATGCAGCACCATGTGATCTATCAGATGAGGTTTCCAGATCGCCTGATGTCCCTTGCTGCGCCTGTTCAGTATCCTCAGGCCAGAAGATGTACAAGTCAGCTGCATTTTAAGCTTGAGTAATTCTGGGCTGATGGGGCTGATTAAACAGGCTGGCTCCAGGCAGTCCAGGATTTTTTTCTTCCAGAATGTACTGAAAGGCAAGGATCTAGCCCAAACTGTAAGATTTCTCTTAAAAGATTGCCTGGCACGATGCCTGTGCATATACCACTGGCTTGAAGTGCAACTAGCAGGATTTCCATGACAGAGAAGCAGCTGTGATGCCAAGGTGATCAGATAGTGCAAACAGCAACACCACAAGGCTCCTTTTGTGCAAATGTTGGGGCTTTGCATTTTTATTAACCTTTTTTTTTTGTTCTCCTCACATGGTTTACAGCCATTTAAAGTTTATAATCTACAGAAATTGAAACAAAACACAAAAATATATCCTTAACAACTTTTGAAAGTCAAATATTAATTAACAGTTCTATTCTACCTGTAGCTGCAAGAGTCCTCCCCCCTCTCTTCTTTCCTGCAGGGACAAGCAAAAGCCAGTCATAGGGATGGCCGCAGCCTGTTGTGCCGGGGCTGTGTGGACTGGGCCTCCAGCCACTGTCGCGCGGGGGGGAATTTGGCTGTACAGAGTCTCCATCTGGAATGACAGTATCGTGAACAGAGACTTGGACACATGTAACAAATCAGACACACACAGGGATCCGTTGTGCAGTCAGATTTAAAACTCGGCCTCCTTACTGGGTCCAGGGCCAAGACAGATGCCTGGTTATTTTCTGCAATGCTGTTTCCCTTCTGTTTAGCTGGTAGTCAAGAGGAGCAGGGTCTGGAGTGTGAGCCCTTTGGAGGGAGACTGAAAGATCTCCCCTCCTTTCGTTGCTTTGCTGGTGCAGGGCAGGCAGGTGCTGCCTTCCCTGGGAAGGTGGGCTTAGGACATACCTGGTGCATCGGTTGCAGGTGGCCGGGCTCTACCTGGAACAGTCTGTTAGTCAGGAGGGTAAAGACAATGCCACTGTTAGCAGGGATACACTTGGTCACTTCTCATCCATCTCCATTTGGCACAGGAGAGCACAGGGCCAATGCAATTGGGGAAGGGGGGGCTTTTCCAATGAGAACACGGACTCAGCTCACAGAGCGAAAGGTTTCGTGTCCCAACAGGTCCCAGCACCTACCTGGGAATGTGGGAGGGTGGGGGACATACTGGGAGCCAGGCACTGGGGCAGCCCAAGCACAGCCTGGCAGTGAGCACAGGCATGTGGCCATCCTGCCTTGGGACATGGCATGACAACTCCAGCCATCAGCCTGGGGGTGAAGAACTGGAGCCACTAACTAAAACAGACCTGAGTTGGCCGGGCACAGCTAACCCAGCAGCAACTGCTTTGTGAGAAAGAGAACAAAGCACTTCTGCCTTCAGCAGTGAGGGCTATGAAGGCTTTCCTCCTCCCATCCCTCTGCACTAGATTCCAGGCTGGGTGATTGTCCAGCTGCTGCAGAGCACAAACGTCAGGCAGCGGGGCTGGCACCGAGGCAGGGCCATGTGCTGCCATTTGCCCTGGGCAGCAGGGAAAGCCAACGAGGGAAACAAAAACCTCTCCTTTCCCATGGCCATGGCAGGAATGCTGGTGCCCAGTGGGCTCTGCCACAGGGTGCAGCCAATGTTGGCAGTGCTGGGCTGCAGGGGTGCATATGCTTTACTACAGCAGAGATATGGGCGTGTGGATATGGCAGGGACACCGTTCCCCACCCCAGCAGGGTTTGTTGAGGAAACTGAGATCCATGTGCCCTTATGGGATCTATGGGTGCCAGAGCACAGACCTGGGGTCAGCCCATGGTGGAGGAAGCAGACCTGCCTAGCTGGCTGTCTCTCAAGCCTGCTGTGGATCGAGACCAGCACAGACCCTCTCACTCCAGCCTTGTGTGATGGGTTACCCCAAAATGCTACTTGGAGGCGAGGTACAGCAAAGGAAGTAGCTGCCATGCTACACCCGCACAGGCAAAGCACAGGGTAAGGGCTGTAGAGGGGACTGGCCTGAAAGCACCCAGAAGAGACGTGGCGAGGAGGAAGCAGCACCCTGCTCCTCTGCTCTCGTGGTCGCAGGTTTGCTTGGGCCAGAGCAGGATCCAGGCACAGGATCCAATGTTTGTGCAGGCAGCAAGCCAAAGCAGAGCTGGTCACTGTCACGGCGGAGGGAAGCCTATGAGCTCCCAGCCTCTGAAGCAAGTTGATACTGCACATGCAGGCGTGGGGCAGGGGAGCTGGGCAGCAAAACAGGCACTCGTGGGATGCTGCAGGCTTCGAGCTGGGCGAGACGAAGGGTGCCTGGTAGGAACGAGCGGCAGAGAGGTGTCCAGGAGAAAACTAGCAAAGGGGGAAGCCTGCGTCCGCAGCCCTTGTCAGTCACTACCTCTTCCGTTGAACAAATATACATAAAACCAATTCCTGAACACAAGAAGGGACATAAGACACGACTACTTTACAGAGGGGCACGGCGCCTGGGGTGGGACCGGGCCTCTGGTACGCAATTGTACAGGAGCTGCAGGCGGCACCGTCCCGGGTCTGGGCTGGTCTCCCTTGGGGGCTGTGATCCAGTCCGTGTCCCCTGGCAGGGAGCTGGGAGTGTTTGCAGCTGGTGCCTTCTCCCTGCAGGCTACACGTCCGTGGAGAAGTAAAGTGTGTTGCGTTTTAGCTCAGTGAAGGAGATGGGAGGATGCTGCAGGTAGTAGAGAAGGACCTGGACCTGTAGCAGGCAAACAGATGGTATTAGGCTAAACAAGGGCAGAGGTGCCACCTCCCAGCTTGTCCTTGTGCAGACGCATCCAGCAGAGAGTGACAAATGTACCCAGACAAAGCAAACCCCTCTGCTCCCCACACAGGGGTGCTGGTGTGGGTTGCAGCTCCATGCCACCAGCATGGCTCTTACCTGGGCCATCACATCATGGGACCAGATGTCAGAGGCCAGGGTGAGGTGTCCCTTGCTCTCCCCCTCTGAGGGTCTCAGCAGTGTTGGCCCAAAGACCGTGGCCAGATTGTGGAGAGACATTTTGTTGATAGGCTCCTTTTCAGCTACCCTGCAGCACATGGGGAAGAGAGAGAACATGAGCTCCTAATGCTGTTCTCTGCAATGGGGCAACCATAGGGCTATGGGGGGGGGGGGGGGGGGGGGGGGGGGGGCCCCCCCCGG
>NDXB01006426.1:319089-333978 GCA_002631895.1 Agapornis roseicollis | reverse complement strand
GGGGGGGGGGGGGGGGGGGGGGGGGGGGGGGGCGAGCGGGGCACCTCCAGCTTGCCACTGCCCTTCACAGCCCCCCCCAAACCCAGGTGCAGGGCAGGGAGCTCTGCCCCCTTCACGGCCTCCTCCAGAGCCGCTGGGGCTGGCTGGGAGCCCCAGCTGTGATGTGGCAGCGACCAAGCCCTTGCTGGCTGCTGTGCTGCGAAGCCTCCACCCTTCCCAAGCCCCGGCAGGGTACAGGCAGCCCCGCACCAGCACCAGCCCGCACCTCCCCGCATGGCTCCCTGCCCCTGCGACCCCCTGGGACCCTGGGCAGCCTGCAGCGAGGGAACCAGGGCCACAGCATTGCCATGTTAGGAGGCAGCTGTGCTCCCCGGCACAGGCTGCTCGGTTGAGCCCCAGCCAGGGGAGCAGATGTGGGAACTGGCTGTGCCCAGTTCTCAGGATGGAAATGGATTTTTCCTTCCCCACCCCCCAGCTCAATCACTTTTTCTGTTTGGCTTTAGCCAAACCAGAAGGGGGAAAAAAACCCTTCATGATGCGAGTAACATGAGCTGTGAGCACTGGTCCCAAGCTCATGGCAGCTCTGGCCAGGCTCTGCATGTACATTGCTGTCCTGCACTCTCTATGGGTTTTGGGGCCCCAGTGAGTCCCAGAACTGTCCATCTCCAGATTCAGATGGGCTTCATCTGGGCCAAGATAGAGCCCATCAAACCACACAGTGCTGTACTTGCCCAGGGATGAGTGATACAGGGAGTCACCTACAGCTCTGGGACATGGCTGCAGTTTGACCACCCTGGGGTCCTGGCCACCTACTGCAGACAAGTTGCAGGGATTATTGCAACTCGTCTTGCAGGGGCTGTTGCCGGACTGGTGGGAAAGGGAACAGCACTCAGTTTTCCTGAAGCCAGCACTGACACCAGCCACAGGGATTCATGGTGTGCTGGGGCAGGTGGGACATGCCTAGGGCTGCACCCTCTGAACGGAGCTGGGAGATGAAAGAACCACTGCTGCCTGTCCAACACTGAGACGCTGTTGCTGGCCCCGCTCCACAGCACCATCCTCCTCCACTTCAGGATCAGCCCACAGCCAAACAGGCTCCACAGGAATTAGTGGCTCTAACTCCATTCACATCCAATCCCCACGGCAAAGCAGTGAGACAAACCCATCCTGCACCTCCCGCCTGCACTGGGCATCCCCGCAGGAACCACAAGCCAATCCATTACCTTTTCAAGTGCTCCAGCAGGAAGAGGAAGGTGATGAGGTTGGGGTCAGGCAGTGAGCGGAGAAGGTGCATCATGCAGTTCTCCTTGGCAGCAGGATCTGAGAGGGCTGGAAACAAGGAGGGAGAGAGCTCAGGACAGGAGCTGGGAACACCTTGTGCAGCAATGGGACCCACCATGGCCAGATGCTTCCCAGCAGCCAGTCCTGCCTGCTTCCTGTGGAGCAGCGCCATGAGCCTCGAGCTGACCTGGAGCCAGCAAGGACAGCCAGAACTGAGTGGGTCAAGCTGGGAAGGACCCTCAGGAATCTCCCATCCCAGAGCAGGCAATGCCAAACAGAGCCACGCTTGGGCACCTACCCTTTCCCCATCTCCTTACCAATCCCCTCCATGAAGGCAGGGTAGAGTCTGTCAGTGAGGAGGGGCTCGGGCAGCTCTCGGAAGTACAGCTTCAGCGTGCCGGCAATGGCATTGATGTCCATGTCACTCAGCATGACCAGGATGTCCTTGTTATCTGTCCAGAGAGCACCCATGTGTTACACCGCCTTCCCCTCTGGGTCTCAATCCCCTCTGTCACCCCAGCTATCCAGGCAGGCTGCTGGCTGGAGGGCAGGGACAGCATCACCGGGTCCATAGCTCCACTGAGCCAGGCTGGGCCTGGGAAAGCCGAGCACTTCCCGCCTGGCTGGGCAACGGATGCGGAATAATTTGCAAATCCATTTGCAATGCTGCCCTGACTCAGTGTCTCTCGGAGCCAGCCAGGCGCAGCAGCGGCTCAGACACCAAGGCACAAACAAGGCTGGGACCTCTGGACTTTTGCTCTATGCTCCTTCTCCTCCTCCTCACCCCCATCCCCTTCCTGGCCACACCAGCACATTTTCCATACATGCAGTGCAATAATCAGACCCTGGGCTTGCAAGGCAGGGGATTGGGGGGGGCTTGGTGCCTGCAAAGCCTCCCAAGGGAACATGGCACGGAGGGAAACCATCTCCCAGGACACTCACTTGCATCAAAGACAGCTTTTAATGCCTGGATGTCAGTGGCTACGCCAGAGATCCTGTAGATGCCAACCTCTTCGATGCCCCTCTTCTCCACCTCCTCAATGCACTGGCGCACGATGTAAGGCACCTTGGAGCGCTCACGCCTGGTTCACAAAGCACAGCCATAAGCAAACATTCCCAGGCAATCCCATGGTGGCCAGCCCTGCCCTGTAAACCTCGGGCCAGGGACAGGATGAGTGGGAAGGATGGGCCTGGTGAAGGAATGGGCAAGTCCCCAGCAGACAGCAAAAGCCAAGCTCTCCGGTGTGGATGGGAGCAAGGGGACACGGTGCAACCCCACACCCACAGGGAATGGAGCAAATCAGCCCCCCAGCCCCACATGTACTTTGTCACGACGCTGATTTTGACCCCGAAGACACCGGTTTGCTTTTTGGAAGGGGTCCTCTTCAGGCTCATATCTCTGCTTGTGAACTTCATGGAGAACTCCACCTTGATCTGTGGGAGACAGGGGTGAGTCCCTGCAGCCTGACCCTGGCCCATCACCTTCATCGCCACAGGAAGCAGCCCTGGAGAAGGAGCTGCAATCAAAGTGAGGGGCTTACCCCGTTCATCTCGATCACATCCATGTGCCAGTTCTTTGTCTGCACAGCCTGTGGGTCCAGCTGTGGGGAGAAATGGTGTGTCAGCGCTGTGGGGACACAGCCCCATGCCAGCCCCACTGCCACCCCACTGCCCTCAAACCACAGACAATGTGGGGTGTGGGACATGCTCTTCCCTGGCAACCTGCTGTCCACAGCAGGAGGATGGAGAGGGGAACATCTGGGTTCCTTCCAGCTGTGCCCTGAAGCCAGGTGGGCTCAGCCTCCCCTGCCCTGCTCTACCCCGAGCCCCTCGAGGCATTTTTAACCCACACCCAAGAGGCAAAAAACTTACAAGAAATTAGGACTATTTCTGGCTGCAGATCGATGAAACAGAACTAGGGCAGCGTTTTCCATGCAGAAAAACAACATCTCCCCATAGCCAAGGCTATTTATAACCCCTGGGAATGACGGGCTCCGCTATTTCTGGCTTTGGGGCTAGCAGGGGACTCGGTGACGCTCCCCCGGTGCCTGGCCACTGCAGCGAGGTGCTGGTATTCCCAAGGCCCTGGCACGTGCTGCCAGGCCCCGGGGCTGAGCAGAGATGGGTGCAGATGCCTTTTGGTCCCCAGCTGGTGGTATCGATCCAGCTCCATCGATTCCTGTAATGCACAGGGCAGGCAGCGGGGCAGAGCCCAGCACTAATGTTCCCTCTGGGAAGGGGATGGGAAGTGGGAGCTGGCAGGAGTGGGATTGGGATGGGGATGGTGCGGGCTCTCAGGACTGTGTGTATGCAGCTGCCCAGTGAGGCTTGTGCCAAGCACATGGGTCACTCATCAAGGACACAAGGGAGTTTCCTACAGCTGCTGGGTTCAGAGATGCTCCAGGCGAGCACAAACATGTCCAGAGCTGCTGTTCTGGCCACAGAGCTGCTGTTCCCCTGCCTCTGGCTGCCCGTGAAGCCACCACATGTCATGATAGGGGTGGACCCTGCAGTTCCTCACGTCCCTTCTTGCACACCAAGACCTCACACTCCTGAGGACAGGCTTGAGCTGCCCTGGCTCTTGGCACAGACCCAGTCCTGTGGCATTCCCCTATGCCCAAGCGTGCCACATCGAACCCAAGTAGCTCTTCAGTGACCACAGTGCCACGAGGAACGCTGTGGTCTCCAGCGTGACCTAGGAATGGCTCCTGACGTGGAGCCCTCTCACTGGCTCCACACCAGCAAGCACCATGCCACCTCCTCCCACCAGCCCTGTGGCTGCTGGGAATCGCAGTGGGGGGAGCAGGAGGACGAGGAAGAGGAGGAGGAAGGATGCAGCTGCCCTGGGCTCCCATGGGGCCCTGCAGCAGGTTTGGACACCAGGATCATGAGGCTGCAGCCAGACCACGGTCAACCCAAGCTCAGATGCTCCAGCAACCATCACCAGCACCAGATCCCCATTCACACACCAAGGCCAACACCAACCCAACGCTTGTCCTTTGGGGCTTCCATCCCTTTTCCCCATGCAGCCCAGTCCTTCTCGTAGCAGCATCCAACCCTGTGAGCCCCAGGCAGCAGCAGCAAAGCTCTTCACTCCCAGCCAGGTTGGGAGCTGTGTGCCTCCTGCAGCACAAGTTTAATTACAACCATCACATACGCCTTCCCCATCCCCTGGGTCCTCCTGGCAGCTCACATCTGGAAGGGCTTTAGCAAGGCTTTGAAGAAAGCTTTAATAAAAGCCAGGTTGGCTGCGGCCAGCACCACACATCTTACCCCAAGCACAGCACCTCCCTGCAGCCACTTGCCCCTGGCCAGGCAGAATTGAACCCATCCAGCTCCTCGCAGCAACCAGGACAGCCCTGAATGTAGGCTAGTTCAGTCAGTGCCACCAGCCCAAGCTTACAGGTCCCTGTGCACCCACAGGGCACCAGCTATGGCCTGGCCCTCCAGCCCTGCCCGCTGTCACCAAATGCAACAGCACACTGCCCACTCCCTGCAGGAAGCAAAGCTGCCCATGCTCCATCTCAAGGGGTGGGAGGATGGACAGGAGCATCCACCCACAGAGCCACAGGCAGCTCCTGCCCACACAGCGCTGGCAAACGCCCCATCTCCACTACCAACACCATCTCCTTCTCCTCCAAAGGGAGCTGCCTTGCTCCAGCGCAATACAGGGACATCCTAGGGTGGTCAGAACTGCTGGCCTGGCAGCCCCAGAGGCCAGCAATGTGCAGGGTGGCACAAGTGACATGCTGCTGTCCCAGATGTCAGCTCCTCTTTGGCAAATAAGCTGGCTTCAAACAGGCTGTGTCTGGGAAACTGCTCAGCCATGTCACCAGCATCTCTCCAGGCTGCTCCCTCCAGCATTGCAGGGGTCTCTTGGCAGCAATGACATCCATGCCCAGGCCAGCATTCGCAGCAGTGCTACCCTTATCCACAGGGAGCTGAAACACCTCCTGCTCCCAACCAAAGGGATGTGCCATCATCCTGTTTTCCCAAATTATGCAAAGGTGTTTCCTTGTAGGTCAAAGCCCCTCATTGCTGCAGCATGGCAGGTGATGAGCATCCCAGCAGTGCTCTGTGTGTCCTGGGGAGGCTCCAGTGGCAGAAAGACCCCCAATCCTGATGGAATTTATCCCATAGCCCCTGCCTGCTGCTTGTCTCATGCATGGGGTGACTCTGGACTCAAGGGAATGAGGCCACATCCCAGGATTTTGTCCTCAAGACACCTCCAGGTTGTGCACCATGAATGCAGCTCTTGTGCCAGCAGCTGCAGCCAAGACAGATCCAGGCAGTGCTGGGTCCCTGGGGCTCCAAGGTGAGGAGCTGGGACAGCTCCAAACCCTCAGAGCAGCTTTCCAGGACCCTGAGCACTGGGATGCTGCAGCAGGGCAGAGGATGCCAGGCTGGGCATGTCGCTTCCTCACACCTCACACCCATGAGGTCACCCATCAGCATGGGTGAAGCCACCGGGAGCAAACTGGTGACTCAGCCAGTGAAGCCATCTCCACCATGGCTATCGGGATCCTGGGGGATCTACTCCATCCAGAGTTGCTTCAGATCAGCACAGCACTCACGAACACCCCAGCCTGGCCTCTGGGAAGCAGATGCCCCCATCAGACCTCCATGCCAGCAGCTGCCTCCCCAGGGAACAGGCGCTTCCCGGGTCTCTGAGCCGCTCTGTGCTGTGGGAGCAGAGCAGCCCCCACAACAGGAGATGCTGCCGGCGGCAAAGCACAGCCCCAAAAAAAGCAACCATTCACAGCCCTGTCTGCAAGCGACCCGAGAAGCAGCAGGTACCCGCAGCACCACGGGGCCACATCCTGCCCTGCAGCCCGCGGATGGCAGCAGCAGGGAGCAGTGAGGACACGTGTGCCTGGGAAACAAACCCCATGTCTTGACCCAGCAACAGCCAGCGGCGAGCGGCCCCACGCAGCCCCCGCTGACCCTTAATCCCCTCTGCGGGAGCGGCGGCGGCTCCGAATCGAGGTTAATGACGCTGCGTCACAGGCGGCCCCGCTGCCGCCGAACCGAGCCCCGCGGGGGGACCCCGTGGAGGGAAGCCCCTGGAGCCCCCCATGGGGTCGCAGGGGCTCTGGGATAGCCCCTGATGGTGCCGTGCCCTTCTCAATAACTCTGCTGGCTGCCCCTGCCCTCCATCTGAGCGCGAAGATAGGCAGAATGATGCGGCCCCCCCAGCTAGGAGGGGCCTGGAGGGACCCGGGATTGAGGGGGGGCTGGAAAGCAAGCAAGGGGGGTACACAGGCACCAGCACCCCAGGAGCCTGGTCCCAGTCATCCCACAAGCATTTCTGCCTCCTGGGTGAGCCCCGGAGCAGGGCAGGGGGGGCTCCACACCCGCCCTCTGCCAAACCCCACAGTGCAAATGGCTCAGCCCCCCCAAGTCTCCTCAGCACGCAGAGAGAGACAGAAGGAGGACAACGAGGACCCCACAAGCTGCTGACTGCTTCTAAGAGCTCCCCAAAGCACCCACCAGCCTCCCTGCTCCATGCATGGACCCCACCACCCTCCATATCAGAGCCCCCATTACCCCACAAAGCCATCAGCCAAAAAGCCACGACCACCATGCACGGCAAAGCCATCCCAGAGCCCATTTGGTGCCCACCACAATCACCCCAAGACCATCCCCCCCTGCACCCCGAGAGGCACCTTCTGTCGGAGCAGTTTGCTGCGCACCCTGCCCCAGAGGCGGGCACCCGTGTTGGGGGGACGCTTCCCCTCGGGCTCCTCCACGCCGTGCTCCGGCTGCTCGCCCATGGGGCCAGGGCTGCCCTCCGGCTGCACCAGCACCTCCGTCATCCCGATGTCTGCTTCGGCTCCTCAGGGAGGAGAGATGAGGGTGCCCGGGGCTGGGTTAGGACAGCACCCGCATCCCTTCTGCCGTGGGGTCAGCGGAGGCCGGCGAGGGGAGCCCGGCCGGGGCGGCGGGGAGGTGAGCGGGGAGGGCTCATCCTCAGGGTGTGAGCCGGGCTGTGCAGAGGCAGCTCGGCAGCCCCAAAACCTCCCTCCCCCTGCGAGGAAGTGACTCAAAGGCAGCCCCCCCCGTCCCCCGTCCCCCCCCCCCGCGGCCCCCACGCGTTTAACTCTCGCCCTGCCACCAGCAGCCGCTGGGGAGGGCTGGAGGGGCTACCCGGCCTCCCCACCACCGTTATCCACCCTCATCCACCACTATCCACCGTTATCCATTGTCTGCTTCTCAGCGACAGCAGCAGCCGCGGCCCCGGAAGCCACCGACGCTGTCGGCTGCAGCATTCCCGGCTCCATGGAAGAGCCAGGCTGGCTCTCCCGGTCTCAGCACAGGAATAGGACTTTAGGGGTCCCCTATAAGGCCTAGGGATAAGCAAGGACCCGCTCACCATGCCCTGGGCCCTGCCAGCCCCACTGTCAGGAGGTGATGTGTTGGGGCTGCAGGGCAGGGAATGGGGTGCAGGCAGAGCTCTGCCCTGTGCCCCAGCCTCGGAAGGGTCCTTGCCTGCTGCTTCTCCTGACAAGCATGGCTGTGGTGAGGTGCAGGGTTGGGAGGGACTTGCACTGCCCCCAGTCCAGACCTCAGCAGCCCCCTGAGTGCACATGGGTCACCCTGTGGATCCCTGCAGGTCTGGGGAGCCCTGACACCAAAATCACCCCCTCCAGGGCCTCCACCAGCCCATCGAAGGACACAGACAGGCAGGCAGCTATTCCCTGTGGGTATGGCAGGCACCGTGCCCACGACAGCACAAGCTCTACTCTGTGCATCAAACAGGGACTGAGGATGGGGCTGCTCCATCCTGCCCCACCACCATGAGACCCCCTTTGTGCACCCACTGCTTCCTTGCCTGTCCTAGGCCATAGGGGCCAGATCCAGCCTCTCCCCTCTGCAATACGGACACAAGTGCTCACAGCCTGCTCTGCATCCATCTGCCACCTCAACATAACACCGGACACCCCTGCCAGCACCCACTGGGCACAGCCCAGCTGCTGGGAGTGGACTGGGACAGCTTAGAGCAAGGCCAAGCTCTCCAGTGCCAGACACACAAGCCCTCTTCCATGGCACCTCTGCCCGGACCACACCACGTCTCAGCCTTGGAAACCACATGCAGAACAGGGTTAACAACAACAAACCAGCATTAATGCCAACCAGGAGCCACAGCAGAGCCATTCCATTCCCAGTCCCAACCCAGACACACCTTCCCATAGAGCAACCAGTGGCTGCACCCACATGGCACAGGGTCCTCACCCTCTGCCAGCCACAGGGATGGAGCTCAGGGTGGGATCAGATGCTCACCACACAGCAGACCCCTTAGGGCTCACTACCAGGATGCTCTAGAGGCTGGTGCCAGCATTGGCTCCCCTCTATGGACCCATTCACATCCCCTGTGCCAGCAGGATGTGACTCCCACCCATGGCACCGCTGCAGCCTCAGGAGGCTCCCGCTGCCCCCTGCAGAGAGGCTGCACCATTCCCTTGATCCCACCAGCCTCTGATGCCTCTAAGCTGCTTTCATGCCTGACCCATGTGCTTGGGCCACCAGATTAGAGCTCGGCACTAAGCACAGCACTGGCTGGGGTGGTGGTGGTGGGGAGGGGTTGTCAGCCATCCTGGCAGTCCCACATACACCATGGGCCTTTGCTGACCTGCTGATGCTAATGCTCTATGCCTCCCACTCCTGCTGCTAACTGGAACCAGCAGCAGGCCACAGTGAGCCCAGGGACCAGCCGGGGCTGCATCTCTGCCTGAACAGCTCAGGGTAAAGGGGCTTGGCCACAACCCACAGCCCCATGTGCAGCACTGCTCATCCTGTCCATGGCCATGCTGCCCATCCCTGCCCTGATAACTCCCAGGCAGGGGCCAAGCTGTGGTGACAGGCGGACGGCCCCAATCTGACCCTGCTCCAGCCAGCCCCAGGAAAAGCAGTCCCAGCACCTCCTCTCTCTTCCTTTCTTCCCCATGACTTGTACACAGCAGGGACGAGCTGTGCTGTCCCTGTCCCAGCCCCTGTGTCTCCCAGCATGACTCATGTTTGTTGATCCAGGCTATTTCCGAGTGTGCAGCTGGACTGATCCCCAGGGGCATCAAGCCCCATCCCTGCTCCAACCCTCCCCTTGGCCCAATGCCACCCTCACACCACCACTTCCCTGTGGAGCAGGCAACAGACAAGTGATTTTGGGTATGAACAAGCCACTGGTGAAGCCAAGCCCCCAGCTCTCATCCCAGGGCAGAGCCATCCCCCTGCAGTATCCCATTCCCAGTGGCATTTCCATGCTGCTCCCTGCTCCCCCAGGACCTGCCCTCAGCTGCTTTCCCACGGAGCCAGTAGCTGCACAGGGCCCTTTGAAGTGGCCTTGGCTGGAGCCCTGTGTTCCAGGCATGATGCTGTCCCCTGGGGAATGCAGCTGGACCTGGTGTCCCCACCAGGAACACATAGAGGTAATCCCATCCCAAACCATCCCCACTGACCTCAGCCTCCCTACAGCCTGGCCAAGGTGAGTCTGGGGGCTACCACCTTCCTGGTCCAGCTCACCTGGAGCATCCCAGGGCAGCCCAGGCCTCCATCCTCCTGCCTGGCAACCGCCAGTCAGAGGCAGATCAGCCGTTGTCCTGGCAACCCCTGTTGCCATAACAGCAGCTGATGGAGATGCCGGGGAGGCAGATGGTGGCAAAGGGGACAGCCACAGTTGGTGGGGAGGGATGGGGGACTGCACACCCAGAGACCCCCCTGGGGCACGGGCCAAACCCCTCCTTGCAGACCCACAGGCTGCAGCAGAACAGAAATGCCACTGGTTTTGTCACCTCCACAGAACCCCCTCTCGCTTTGTCCCACATTCTTCTGCAGCCACTGTGCCCTGGGACCATCACTCATACCCCTGATGCCTACCCACCTCACTGCCTTCAACGCCAAACCACAATCCCTGTCCCCCATTTCCCATGCTGCCAGGCATCTCCCATTTGAGGCATCAGTCCAAAACAACCCTCCCAGCCCAGGCACCCTAAGGGTCCATCACTGGGTGAGAAGATGCTCAAAAACATACCTGGATCTGCCCCTTGCCCATGATCTTGTCCACAATTTCATTGTTGTCCTTGTTAAGCTTGGTCTTGTCATAGCACTTCTCATAGCAGAGGATGCGCAGGGACTGGGAGCCCTCCAGCTCAATCTCAAACTCCTGGGATGCAGAGGGAGGATGGCTCAGCCCCAGCATCCCAAAACACCTTCAAACCTGGGGCTGGAAGGGAAAGGGGGGATACAGTCCCCTTCTTGCATCCCACCCTCCTCTCACCTCATTCCACTGTGGCTCGGTGGTGTCCCGGAAAACCCTGGTCTTGGCTTTGCTGACGAAGTAGCCAAAGGAGTCCACCTCCAGCGTGCAGTAAAGGTCTGGAGGAGCAGACACCACTCAGCACTCCAGGAACATCCCCATCAGCTCCCAGGGGACCACTGTGGGCAGAGCGGGGCCACATGCTGGACCCCAGCTCTTCTGACCACACCAGCCCCCCCGAGCTAAAGGGAGGGCACCCTCACTTACTGGCAGACTGCTTGAAGCCCTTGGCGGAGTGGACGATGACGTGCAGGAACCCATAGAGCCCTGGGGACTCATCATCTGTGGTAGGGAGAGCAGAGGCCGTGTCAGGGCTCAGCTGCCACCTGCAGCATGCAGGCTGGCCATCCCCCAGGCAGCCTTTGCCATAGCAAGCACTGGGTGTCTGTGGTGACACCCCAATGCTCATCCCTAAGGCCTGGAAGAGGATGTGCATTCCCCTCTGCTGATCATCCCTGACAGACATCCCAAGGTCTCCTGCTGTTGGACAGCCCTGAGGGAGGTTCCCAGTGGGTCTCACCTTGGGAATACCCTGGTTCTGCGCAGCCCATGGGGATGCTGGGGAGCATCCCAAAGCATTCCCATGTTCCAGATGAGATTGTGCTGCCTGGGAGCCAGACTCTGCTCCAGCAGTGCCACCTGGTGGGTGGCTGTCCCCTGCACAGCCATGGTCCCCAAGCAGGGACCCAGCTCCAGACAAGGGACCTCACAGCTGCTCCCCAGCATCATCTGGAGGCAAAGAAGGACCCGCCAGCACAGTAACACTCACCATCCTTATTACTGGTGACTGGGATGTTGTGGACAGTGCGTAGCTTGAAGCAGGATCCTGTAAGCACCTGCAGCTCCACTGAGCTCAGGACAAAGGCCTGGAGGTCTGGAAGAGGACAAGAGAGGAGGTTCAGAGGGATGCAGCCAGTGCTGGCCATGGGGATCAGAGACTGTGATCCTATGGGGCCTCCTTGTGAGGTCCAAGAGAACCTCAACAGCCCCAACTTACCCTTTTTCTGCAGTCGCTGAATGGCCTCCCTCCACTCAGACCTCTCGTAGTCGGATGACAGCAGGAAGAGGTAGCTCTGCAAGACAGAGGACGATGCAGCAGGCTGTGCACAGGCAGCACCGAGCCTGGCCCCCAGCCCACCCTCCTCACCTTCCCGTTGCGGTTGTGGATGCGGAAGGGGATGGCAGGTGAGTTGAGGAGCAGCCAGAATTCATTCTCAAACATCTTCTTCTTGAGACGCTCAATGGCCCGGCTCTGCCCCTTGTTGGCTTTCTACAGGCAGGGAGCAAAGAAGAGCTTTCACAGGCAGCCCCATGTCCCATCCCTGTCCCAGAGCAAGGTACACACCCGGCAGCAGGTCCCACACTTCATCAAGCACCCCATCCTCCTCTCACCTCCTTCTGCACCTCGCTCTTGATGGCCGAGATCTTCATCTTCATGTCCTCCAGCTCGTGGTCAGGGATAACGTGGACCTGCGGGCAATGCTCCGACTCCTCCGGTGAAGGGAACACCAGGTCCGCCAGGGGCACGTACCACTTGCAGTCGTACTGCTGGTGTTTCCTGCAGCCAGGTAGCGGGTGCTCAGTGATGTTTGACCCGCTCCCGGCACACCCCCGAGCCCACTGGAGGACAGGGGGCTGTGACATCCCCCCGTGCCCAGCACCCTCCTTACCCCACTGCTGCCTTCTTCAGCTTGGCACAGAGCAGCACGTCGGTGAAGAGGAAGACGTGCCGCAGCTTCCTCGAGCCCTCCGACAGCTCCACCAAGAAGCCATCCTTGACAAGCTGCCGGGTCTGTGGGGCGGCAGGGCTGGGGTGAGAGCAGGCAGAGAGCGAAGGCCAACAAACCACAGGGGATGGATGCTCCTGCACCCTCCATGGCCCAGCCATCGGGAGCATGGGAAGGTCTATGTCCTCTGGCTGCTATTTTGAGTCCCATATGCTCAGCAGGGTAGCAGCAAGCAGCAAGGACTGGGTAGAACCCTAACCTTGCACCCTAACTGCATCTAGAGGAAACCCTCCATCTCCTGGACAAGCACCATGGAGCTCCCCAGGATGGAGACACCAGCCCTGGGCTGGCAGAGGGCTCAGCCCTCACCCTGTGCCCCATCACTGGCCACCCCACTGGCTTACCTCCCCCTTAGGGGTGGTGACCGCTGTCCTGCGGGGATCTATGTCCTCATTGATGCTGGAGAGGAAGTTCTGTGAGATGCGGAGGGCATCCTGGAGCAGTGGGTAGTCAGGGTGGTCAGCTGGGGTGTGCTTGAGGAGGTCCTGGAAGGGAACAGGCACAGGTGAGCGGCCAAGGGCATTGCCCTGCCTGCAGCACTCACCCCAGAGACCCCTCAGCAATGGGGCAGAGTCCCCTGCCCCAGGACTGGTGTCACACTCACGTGCAGGACGAGGGTGCTCCGTGTCACCCGGTCGATGGGTTTGTACAGCAACGCTGAGGGGAAAGAGGAGATGTCAGCAGCCACCCACCAACAGGGCCCTGGCCCCTCTCCCACCCATGAGAGCCAGGACCTGCAGGGGCGAGGACGCACATGATGCAGAGACCCCCCACATCTGCACAAAGCCCTGGGTGAACATCTGGGGTCCATTCTGCACCATGTGTGGACCAGCAGTGCAGGTGTCTGTTGGGTCCCCAATGGGTTGATTGCAGCATGGTGCTTGCCAAGCAGTGCTACACACACATTGCTCTGCTCCAGCCATGGCCTCTCATCAGGAAGGTCTGTTCCTGCCCTGGGACAGGGCACGATGGGAACACCAACCTAGGCACCATGGCCTCCTCCCCTCTGCTGCTACACATCACAGGTGGCAAAGCCAGAGGAGCTGTGTGAACACACAGCTTTCTGCAGGACATCCTCACCATGACTGTTCCAGCACAGCCTCCCTGCAGGGTGAGGGCCTCCCTCCCCGCTGTGGTGTGCACACCGGCACCACCAGCTTTGCCTGCGGTGGCTGTGGGGCGGAAGCTGCTCATCACCACCAGCAGCCTTTTCAGTTTCCCTTTTGGCTCAGCAGCAGGTCTCAGCCCTGACCTGCCCCTGCTGGGCTCTGCCACCCCAAGGGACACCCCATATCCCCCACTCCAGTCAGTCCTGGGTGCAAGGGGAACCCAGGCTGCTCCAGCAGCTGCAGAACCCCCACCTACAGAGAACATAGGAGGACCAGGCATCCTCCCAGTGCTGCTGCCCCATGTTCCCTCCCTGCAGCCCCCCATGATTACATAAGGCTCCATCCATGGCAGGGGCAAAGAGCTGCCCTGCACACAGGGCACAGACACCCGCTTTCTCCTGCCATGCACTTTCCAGCAGGAAACCAGCCCCGGGGGCTCTTCAGAGGCACGTTTCACCCCAAGCAGCCAGACCCTTCTCCTCCTGCCCAGTTATTTGGGCAGGCAAAGGCACAGGGCACACTGACAGTGCTGCTCCCTATACACAACCACTCACATGTCCCCCTGACTGCTTACAGCCAGGCTGATGCCTCTGGGTTTTCCTTTTGCTTCTAAGCACTTCCCCAAACTGCCAGGGCCAAGCAGGGCCTGGCTTTGGGCTGGGGAAGATGGACATGTGCTGCCTGCATCCACTCCGTCCTATGAGCTGCAGAGGGTTCCCATCCACTTTCCCCAGAGCGTGCTGCCTCATGGTGTCCAGTCCCAAAAGTGGAACCCCTGTCCTGGTACAGGGAGGTGAGGATAAAGGGCTGGACCATGAACTGGAGACTTCATCCCCCACAACTGTGCCAGCACGTAAAACCAGAACCCAGCTCCTTGCAGCAGCCATCCTCTGGGATGAAGTGGGGCAGGCAGGGTATCCCCTCCTCATTCCCCCACCCTAGACCCATGGGGAGGATGCTGCCATCACTACAGGCACATGCCAAACACCAGGGAGCCAGGGAAGGGCTGTCCCAGTACAAGAAGAGCACCAGGCTCCTCACCAGCACAGTTCCACCAGCCTGGGACCCACACGCAGGCAGCAGGGACCCAGCCTCAGCAGGCAGGGATGCCCAGTGCCTCTCCTCCCCAGCATTCCAGTCCCACCATGCTCACAGCCTCCGGCAGGCAAACAGGGAATCCTCCCTATCACCATCCCCCCGGTACAGCACAGTCAGAGGGATCCCCAAGCCCTCCTTGTCCCACCACTGGCACGAGCCCCTGCCCGCAGGGAAGGCGAGCGCGTGGCTGCGTATGCCGGAGCCAAGATGATTCAATAGAGCCTGGAACAAAGCCGTTCCCAACTTCAGGCTGCAGAACACGACACAGCCTCCATGCCCCCCCCCCCCCCCCCCCCCCCCCCCC
>NDXB01006426.1:217672-319005 GCA_002631895.1 Agapornis roseicollis | reverse complement strand
GCTCCCCACCTCCGGCCGCCGAACCCGACCCCGCCCCCCTGCCCCCCCCCCCCCTCCCCCCCCCAGGCAAGGACAGCGAGCCCCAGGGCCAGTGTCCACACCAGCACCTGAATGCGGAGCCCTCCCCCTCGCCTCACCGTAGGTGCAGTTACAGCAGAGCCGGACCACAACGAGGATTTCCATGGCAGCCCTGTCTCCACGCAGCCATCTCCGCCGCCCCGCAGCAGCTCAGCCCGGCTGCGGCACAGCATCGGCCCCTCAGCACGGCTCTGGCTGCAGCAGGATGGGGTGGGCAGGGGGCAGGGGGCTGCCGTGTGCCCCCAGCATCCTCAAGAGCCGGGCCCCCCCACTCCCTCCCGCTCCCTGCCGGCTCCGCGCACGGGAACACAAAGGGCTCCGCTCGCGGGAGCTGCTCGTAATTCATCTGCGGCAGACAAAGGCTGCGGCCCCCTCCCCGCGCCTGCCGTACCCTCCATGGTGACGGACGTGTGGCTCTCCTTGGAGTCCTTGGGGCCCTTCACCTTCAGCTCCTAAGGAGGGAAAGGCCCATCAGAGCAGCCCTCGGGGGGAAGGTCATTGCTCAAGGTCATGGGATCCCCCCTCACCCTTCCTGCACCCTGGATACCTCCTCCCAGCCCCAGCCAGGCCATTCTGGAGGCCACACGCGGGTGCTGGGGTGGAGGTGTGGTCTGTATGGGATGCCCGGAGCAGCTCTGGCTGTGCCCAGCAGAAGGGACACAAGGGACCCATGTAGCACCCTGGAGCAGGACTCCCAGCCCTGCAGCAGCATGGAGAGGCTGCTGGTCCCACTGAGCTGCTGTGGGGCAGCTGGAGGGAACAGGGAACAAGCCTGCAGCCACAGAGGGTCCCATTGCTATAGGGGAGCCAGGCATGGAGATGCAGCCAACAGGAGATGAGCCACAGGTGCCCAGTACCCAGCATCCCTGCTCAGTGGATGGGGCAAGCAAGAGAAGACTGCGCTGGCACTCCAGAAATTACAGCAGTGAGGGCTGAGCCCAACCTGAGCTTGCACAAGGCAGGGGGAATCCCACAATATGCAAAGACCACAACCCTCCCTCACAGCCACCAATGCTCCTGCCTTAGGACAGTCCCTGAGGGTCCCCAGGGCAGGGACAGCATCCCCATGGGGCAGATGCGGTTGTCTCAACCATGGGACAGCATTCTCTGCCCTGTGCCAGGACAGCCCGGTCACAGCAGCCCTGTCCCCCCAGCCCAGCTTACCTCTGAGATCTTCTGGAACTGGTAGTTGCTCTGGCTGCACTTCTCTGCTGTCTCCAGTGCGATTTTGTAGTTATCCACAAAGGCCTTGTAGATCCCCAGCTGGCTGGCCTGCGGGGAGCAGGGATTAGCCAGGCATCCAGTGGGATGCGAAGCCACCCACAGTGTGAGAGGCCAGGCAGCCACCGAGGGGACACTGCTCAGAGCTGTCCACTCCTGGCAGGGCCAGGCCATAGCCAGCTGGGCCACACGCTTGTCTCCACAGGGACAGTCCTCTCCCTCAGCAGGATGCTGGGGCTCCTGGCCAGCCCCGTGCCCCTACAAACCTCCAAAATCCAGCAGAGAGGTAATGAGAGCCTGGACACTGGAGGCTGAAGCTACAGCCACTTCTTGGCACCCTTCAACCTGCCCTTTCCTCTTACCCTCCCCAGCACGGCCCCAGCACCATGGGCACAACCTCTGCTCCCATCTCAAGCCTGAAGCAGCAGCACGACCCAGAGCATGACCCTGGAGAGTGCAGACAGCAAAGAGGCAGCAACCTAGGCACCTGCCAGCCCCATGGTAAAGCCACACCATCCATCTCCAGCCAAAAACCCTGCCATGGCTGCTCCTGGAACCCTCTAACTGTGGGCACCAGTGCAGGCAGGCAGCAGGGACTGCTGAAGGAGGGATGCAACAAGTCCCATGGCCACCAGTGAACAGATGGCAGGGCATGAGCTGAGCCCCCCAGCATGGTGCTTTATCTCCCTGGCCCTCCTTCTCTTCCAAGTGCAGCAAGACCTGGGGAAGGTCATACCAGCTTCTGGAAGAGGTGGCCCATGGTGACGTTGCTGTCCCACTGCTGCACCTTCGGGCACAGGCTGTCATAGAACTCCTTATGGATCTCATAGATGTCCTGGATCTTGTAGAAAATGGTCTCAATCTGCTGGAGGGTGAGGACAGGCTGTGATGTTGTGGCTGTGGCCTTCAGTGGCTTCATAGGCTGCCAAGGGAGGAGAAGGGAGAGCGTTTGAGAGTAGAACTGAGAGGGGAACATTGAGGTGAGGGGGATGTGCGCTGGCAGCAAGGATGGGTCGGGGCCAGCAGCTGGACCAAGAGGCTGCTCCAAGCCATGCATCCCCACATAGTTTCCCCTGGCAGTGGTGAGCCCACGTTGTGCAACAGCATCTCCACCACGAGGGCCAGCGAGTCCGCAAGAGGAAGCGGGGCTATAAATACTTCCCCACCAAGCACACAGGCACAGGGAAGGTGAGATGGGATGGCTGGGGCAGAGCAAGGCTGGATCCAGCATCATTCCTGCAGTTTTGCTCCTACACAGGTAGCATCTGGGCCAGGCCTGCCTGGGGGAGGCTGTCCAGGAAGGGATGACTCACTCCCATCCATTCATTCATCCATCCATCCATCCATCCATCCATTAGGGAACATCCCTGGAGGGGCTGTGCTCACCAACAAGAGGGCCTCCAGCTGGTTGATGTAGATCTCCTCGCTGGCCAGGAAACCAGAGAGCACCAGCTTCCGCATCTCCAGGCCTTTTCCAGCATCTCGCTCGCCCTGTGCAACACAGCAAGGAGTCTGGCTGAGCCGGCAGGCAGCGCAGGAGGACACCCCTCATCCCACCAGCCCACCCCTGCGTGAGTATCCCCATCAGTGACAGGGAAGCTCCATGGCAAGGGCTGGGCACGTGCCTGCCAGGCAACACAGCCAGGCTGGAGCCAGCTGGGAAACCAAGGGCTGCACCGGCTTCACTCCCCTCCCTGCTCCAGGCTGGCCTGGAGCCCGGCACTGCAGGCAGCATTCCAGGGTGGTGCACAGCACTGCAGGACTCTCCCAGGGCAGAGTCCAGAAGCGCCCATGAAATCATGCCCGGCGGTGGAGAGGAAATGGCCTCGAGTTGCGCCAGGGGAGGCTTAGCTTGGATATTAGGAAAGAATTCTTCACCAAAAGGGCTGTCAAGCACTGGAACAGGCTGCCCAGGGAAGCGGTTGAGTCACCAGCCGTGGAGGTGTATAAAAGACATGTAGATGTGGCGCTTAGGGACATGGTTTAGTGTCGGAGTTGGCAGCACTGGCTTAAAGTGGGACTCAGTGAGCTTAAAGCTCTTGTCTAACCTAAACAATCCTGTGACTCGGTGGTGCTCCCACTTGATCCAGAACCACCCTTTCCCCAGCTGAGGCTTTCCCAGGAAAGTGCCACCCCAGAGGCACTGGGACAGGTCCTGGGCTGTAGGGGGACCTGCTGCTGGCAGCTCAGTCAGTGACCAGGTCTGCTGCAGCACTCACTGACCCCCATGGAGCAGGGAAATGGGCTGGGGGACTCTGGAACCCTCAGCCAGGCTCCCAAGCATCCCAGTCCCTGGACTGCCTTGAATGCCCAACATACCTTGGATCTCCACTTAAAAACCACACTCAGGAACCAGGCTTTGCCACCCAAAGAAGAGCATTGGGTGGGCATGCCTGTGGATCAGCGTCTCCCTGTCACACTCTGGCACTGGGGGCTGCAGTGCCAACCAGGGTGCCCACCCTGCAGCTCCCTGCCAGGCCAGGACACAGTGACTGGTGCAGCACAGGGATGCACGGGGGGAGCAGGTTTGTGCACTGGGAGCTTGTGGGCTCTTTGCCACCAATTAGTCACAGGCTCTTCCTGCTTTCCTCAGCCTGGGCCCTGCGCGGGAGCTGGGGAGATAAGGGGCCCGTCCACACCCGGGCTCTGCAACACCCCATAGGGATGATGCCAGCTGGACCCCCGCAACCCAGAGGAACAACCATAAAGTGGGGCACAGCTGCCGCAGGCAGGAGACCCCAGGGAGAACTTCAGCCCTGTGCCAGCACCCTGAGGGCACACAGGCAAGGTGGGCAAGAGAAAGGTGCCGGCTACACATGTGCCAGCACATGGGCCACCTTCCAGCACTGGGGTTTGGGGCGGTTTAGGGGTTGCTGGAGGCCATGTAAGTGGGGCAGTGACAGAGTGCGGTCCAGCCCCTTCCTGAGCATCCGGTGCCAGCTCTGCCGAGCCACACAGCCCCCCCGAGCAGCACGCATAACCCTGCTCCCCATGGGAATAAGGCTGGGGGCTCACCCCACACTGTGCAAGCACCCGCTGAACCCTTTGCACCCTCTCCCTTTGCAGCCCCAGCCCGTGCCCTGGCTGCAGGCAGTCCCGGAGGAACAGCAGTGATGCTCCTGCTCCCCACCAGCACCCACCACATGGACCCAGGAGCCACCCCAAGTCCTGGACATCAACAGCACCACCAAGATGCCCTTGTCCCCCAGCCCCACCACCAGCACAGGAGTGGGGAGCCCCCGCTGCCCACCTTCTCGCCGGCCGAGAACGGAGACACGGGGCTGGTGGGGGTTCCCGGCTCAGAGTCATCTTCATCCTCCAGCACTTTATCCAAGTACCCTATGGCCTCCTCTTCCTCCTCCATGGCCGGCTGGGCAGCGGGGACCCCGCGAGGCTCCGGGCGAGGGGCTCACACGGCTGAGCCAACTTGGCCTGACTCAGCCCTGGCCACCGGCCACCGCCGCGGGATGAAAGGAGCCATTATGGGATCCCCGGTGCTCCCGCCTGCCACAGCTCCGGCCTTCAGCTCGGGAATCCCGGGGGGGGAGGGGGGGCACAGCACAACCACCCCCAAGAGGAGGTGGCCGTGGCCGCTCTGGGGTCAGCAGCGGTGGCACAGGAGGGACCGGCTGGCCCTGCGCTCAGCCCGGCGGGGCTGCGGGTGGTGGAGGGCCGCTGCCCCAGCCAGCCTCGCCGCTCCGCCCTGCACGCTCGCTACAGGAAATGCATCTCTTGGCGCTGGAGGTGGAGCTGCCTCGCCGGCCGAGTGTGGTCAAAGCTGGGGCGCGCAGCACCCGCCTGCCCCGAGCCGGTTCTCCCAGCGCTGCGCTCGGCGTGCGCAGTGAGGAAGCACCGGGAAGGTCCCCCGTCCCCTGCCAGAGCCCTGCATCCTCACCCAGCAGAGCAGACAGCAGCAGGAGAGCGCCCACCCTGCCCGGCTGGGTCCCGTGGTCCCACCGTGTCCCGTGAGCAGGCAGGCAGGGATTGCCACCGGCAAACGTGACCTCGGAGGGCAGCAGCGTCACCGGGTACCATAAGGAAGACCTGGCTCCACACCCCAGAAGGGACCTCTCTCTACCCCAGAGGGGACTCAGGGCAGGATAACGCAGCTGAGACACGTGCCTTCCCACAGCATCCCACATGGATCAGCACTAGCACTTCATTGCTGCCCCAGCCTGACCACAACCGAGGGGCAGGCAGGGAACAGACATGAGCGGTGCTGTGGCACCAGCGAGGGACATCATGGGCCCTGGCAAACGGGGCAAGAACAGGCTGGAGGAGGGGAGACTAACGCAAGAGCTGTTTCAGCAGTTTCCCCCTGCTCCTCAGCAGCAAAAAGGGAACCAGCAACCGCATCTGTTCTGCCTCCTGTGCCTGTCCAAGCCTGGAACCAATTCCTGCTATGAGAAGTGGGCAGAGACACAGACATGGGGACTTCCAGAGTCTGTGTCCAGCCCCGTGCCCACATCGCAGCTCAGGCTTTGCCAAGAGGGGTCTATGCCAGGGCACTGGGCCCCTGCCTGCTGCAGCCAGGTCTCCAGAAGGCAGAACAGTTCCTCCCCAGGGGAAAACATCCAGTGTCAAACCCAGAAACACCTCTTCAAGCAGGGGCTGGGCCATCACCTCACACCAGGTGAGAGGAGAGACAGGCTGTGTCTGCACCTAGCATCTGGTTGCCCTAGATGTGGTCACAGCTGCCCCAGGAGCTTGCAAGAACAGATGCCCCACCAGACACCTCCTCCAGCACTCCAAAAGGCAGTGATACCAGTCCCACCCCACCAGAGAAGAGCAATGGGGTGAGCCTGGAACCCATGACACAGCAGGACTCACACGCAAGCTTGTGCCCATTGCAGTGCTGGACACGTCAAATTAAATGTGCCGTAAGCAGACGGTGCCCCGCTAAACCCTGAGACAAGCAGCTCTAGATAAAGAGATGGAGGCAAAGCCGCTGCTGAGCTCAGACACTTCCCAATCCTGTTAGAGCCAACCAAGCCAGCTTTACTGCCTGCATCCAGCTCCACCAGCCCCCAGGAGCACCGCTTTGCAGTGATCCCTACTGTCTCCGCCAACTCTGCTTTCCCAGGGATAATCTCCCCTATCCCAGCTGGCTCCAGGGATGGAGCCCATCGCCAAATCCCGGCGTCAGCGCTCGCAGGGCTGTGCCCAGCATCCTGGTGGGGTGGGACAAGGGGTGCTAAACCCGGGTGGCTTGAGCCGGCCCCGGGGCAGGGTCCTTCCCGTAGCAGCGTGGCTGCGGTCCCCAGGGAGCGCGGTGCCGGGAGGAGGATGCTGCGCGGCGGCGGGCCCCGGGGAGGAAGCCACACCTCTCGCCTCTTCTGCCTCAGCATCCGGGTCAAGGCTTAACTCTTTCCACGACAGAAACCTGCGCCTTTCTCCGCCTGGCTTCCTGTCCCGGCTGGAGCCCTCTGAGGGACTCCAGCGGCACCCCCTCCACAAGCCCTATGCCGAAGGGCCAGGAGCACCCTCTGCCGTGCCAAGGGCCCACCGGTGCGGGCACACAGCCCCGATGCCCCCGGGATTTACATGATCTTTTATCCTGGAAAAATACAGTTTTCCCTTTGGTTTCCCGCCCCGCAGATCTCCGAGCATCCTTCCTGTGAAATCCCGAGGATGCTCTTGGGAGAGCAGAGGGAGAGCAGGGGTTAAATCCGAGTTCCCCAGAAGGGGGAACCCATTCAAGGGGTCCCTCCCCAGCCGGCGGCTCACCTCCAAGTGCCGCTAGATGGAGCCGGCAGCGCGGCGCAGCGGCTGCCTGCGGGCTCCCTGCGAACCCCACACTTCTCACCCAGCCCCGCTGCGCTACAGCACCCGGCCCCCTCTCCCCGACCAGCCCGTGCCCGTCCTGGCTCTGCCAGCGGCTCAAGGACACGCCATGTCCCACCTACATGGCACCACCAGCAGCAGAACAGGGTGCTTGCTCTACCCGGGAGTTTGGGATGCCAGAAGACAGTCCCGCAGGTCACAGCAGCATCAGACCATCAACAACAACACTGCTGACACAACCGAGCGGGTACTCACAGCCCCGGCTCCAACCGCATCCTGCACAGAGCTCCTCATCCCGAACACCTACCCCTGTGCTGAGGCTGTCGGTGGGTGTAGGGGAGACACCGTCCCCGCTGTCCTGGCCGCGGGCGCTGAGCTGGGGGGACATGGTGGGAGATTCATCGATGTAGGGCATGGTTTCCGAGCCCTCTGGCAGTGCCTTGGGCTCCTCGTTGCCCTCGGCGTCGTACTCGTCCACACCATAGTTGAAGTCTGCCAGGGGAAGAGGATGGTGGTGAGCATCCATGTAGCGGCATAGCCGAGGATCACCACACAGCACACCACAAACGCTCAGCTGTGGGTTACCTGCAGGCAACAGACCCTGTGTCCAACAACCGGGACCATGCACAGACACACATTCCAGCACCCGCAGCCCATCATGGCCCCACCAGCCTCGGCTGCCTGCTTTCTGCCTGCTCCAGCAGGCAGAGCATCACACAGAGCATCCTCAGCCCCACAGGGCATCCTCTGCTTGACACACTTCCCTAAATTTGCATAATTAATGGCACAGAGAGGCCTCGGGCCTCCTCTGTGCAGGGACAGCTGCTTTGCCAGACTCCCTGGCCCCACACTAGTGGTTCTACCCTGCCTGCCCATCATCTGCCATCCCCATGCCATCCCTGGGGAGGGAAGGAGCTGGGCTGGCAGTCACAGCCACCATCCTCTCTGCTTTCCCATGCCCATCCTCCTTGGAGAGTGGGAATGGGTGCCAGGGAGGATGCCTGGGTCTGCAGCACGGAGGACATTGCCACTCCCCTGGTAGAAGGTGGATGGTTGACAGCTCCGTGGCGGGTGGGCAGCTTGGTGGAGCTGAAAGGGTCTGATTTCCCCAGTGCCAGATAAAGCCACCACCACGCCAGGCCAGCACCCATTTTTGGATGCCCCAAACTGTCCCAGTTGCCCATGTGTTTCCCTGTCCTCCATGGGAAACCATTTTGGGGAGCTGGAGCCCTAGGTAGGAGCTAAGGGGTCCTAGGGTTTGCAGCAGGTTCCCGGGGTGCAGAGGGGGACTGGGGTACATCCTAACCCATTACCATGGAAACGGCATCAGCTCGGTGGCGGCAGGAAGAAGTGTCTGCAACAGCCCCGAGATGCTGACAAAGGGGAGGGGGAAGGGAGCATTGCGGCAGAGGTGGCCGCGGGGTGCAGCCAGCACCCACCGGGACCTGTGGCTAAGACCCCCCCCCCCCGGCAGCTCCCAAAGAGGCGGTGGGCACGGCCAGTCCCTCACTCCCCTTCACCCAGCAGCTCCATGCCTGTCCTCATAGACTCCCTGTGTGCAGGCAGCAGGGAGACCCAGACAGGACCCTGGCTGATACCCTGGCCAAAAAAGGGGGGCACAGGGGCTGGAGCAGTCATTCCAGATCAAACACTGCACCACTGACACTTTGTGCCCACACAGCTCTGCCATCCTGGCCCTGACTCCCACTGACACTGCTCAGCATATGAATATTGCATTTGGCTTCCTACTGGAAGTGGATAAATCTTTAAATCAGAGTACTGCGAAGCCTGCTCAGGCTGAGAGCCCTGCTTGAGACAGTGGGGAAGGGTGGGGGTCCCATCCTGGATATGGGGCTGGGATGGAGGAGAGCACTGACATGGACCAGATGCATCCCAGCTCTGCCAGGATACCCCAGGACACAATTGCTGAAGTCTGAGCAATTAGTAGCTAATAACCACACCTCAGAGGCTGGGGAACCACCTTCACTTGGCCACTGCAGCCCAGTTTAACCCAGGAGCTGACTGGGAATGAAGGAGCTGCATGGGCATTGATGGGGTTCGCCCTTGGTCCTAAGCTTCCAGGGAAAGGGGATCTCTGGCTTAATCTATCCTGCCTCCACGTGGTGGGATACCCCTCGTCCCTCCTGCTTTTGATGGGTCCCAGCTGGAATACCTCCAGGAAGAAGAGAGCACGAGGTGCATTAGCGCTGGTGTCCCCCCTTGAGGGACACCTCCCCAGAACACCCACCCCACACAGCACCTCTGAGCTCAACCAGACACTACCCCTGAGCTGGGGATGCCCCAGAGAGACCCAAACCTCTCACCCAAGCTCCTTTCCCCATCAGGCAGGGCCTAAGGGGGACCTAAGCCACAGAGGGGACAAAGCTGTTGGTCCCCACCGAGCACATCAACTTGGAGGCTCCACTGCCTCCCCTCCACCAAGGCCAAGATCTGCAGCTCCAGACTTAACAGCAGGGTGAGCAATAGGGCACCCAGAGTGGCACCAGCATTGCGGGAGACCTGGCAACCAGGCTGGGTTGACTTGGCAGCAAGGTAATGAGGAACACACCATTAATGAGGTGGCTGGGGACCCTGGGAAGTGACACCCACAGCACTGCAGGGAAGAAGATGGCATCAATGGCACAGACAGGGAAAGGGCTGGCCTTGGGATGCAGGAATGACCTGGCTCTCAGGCAGCCATTGCTCCCAATGCAGGAATGACCTGCAGCCATTGCTCCTAATTGGAGCAGATCTACATCCCAGTCCCATCATGGAGCTGGGGAGTTGGGGCAGTGCCCCAACAGGCACCCAAGGAGAAGGAGCCTGCAGCGCTCACAGGAGTGAGGATGGAGCTCTGTCCCTACAGCTCCAGCTGTGCACCAGAGTCTGTACAGTGTTTATGGGGAAGGCCAGGATCTCTCCAGCACCCACTGCAGGGAGGGAACCAAGCACCATCGAGTAGCCAGGACAAGCAAGGCAAACACTGCTGGGCAAGGGGACATGGAGGGTCCAGCCTCTGCATCTCCCTGCCTCCGGGGTGCTCCTGCCACCCAGGCAGCCCAAACCAAGCGCCTCCCTCCTCCTCCCGCAGCTGCACTGCCCCTGCAGCCTGTTCCTGTGCCTGTGCCAAAACCCAGTGCTATTTTTGCTCCCGTTTTTTAGCAGCAGTGGAAATGCTCCTGCTCCACCCCAAGGAGTGGGGACCGATGGCAGGGAGGTGGCCTGGACCAGGGGAGCCACTGTGGGAGAGTGAGGACACCCTGACCTGAAACAGGCTTGTAACCCCAGCTCCAGCAGAGCCCCTTGACCCTGAGCCAGATCCAGGCCCACAGTGCAGCAAGGGTTGGTGCCCATGGGATGCTGACACCATCAGGGCAGGGGTCCTGTGGGCTGGTATATGGACCAAGGAAGGTGACAGAGCCAGAAACACATCCCCATAGGGGATTGTTTTCCCCAGGAAAATGATGTTTCTGCTCTGCCATGTCTTCCCAGCTAATGCTAGCACTATGGTCCCCAAAAGGAAGCACATCCAAGGGCAGTGGCTGGCTCCTGCCCAGCCCAGGCAGAGGCAGCACAGTCACAGCAGCTCAGGGTGGCATTTTCTTCCCTCTCCAGACAGATATGTGCTGCTCCTCAGCACCGCAGCAGTGCATCAGCACACCCTAATGCTTGCCCATCCTATCCCAGTGCCAGGAAAAGCTCAACATCCGCATGGAGCCTGTGAGGTTTTGGGGAAACGCCACGATTTCCCTATGCCTGGGTGAAAATTCACCATGACAACACGGATGCGTGAGCTGGCCTCGGACCTGCCTCTGCGGGCCTCCTCCAAAGGGTGGCTCAACACAAACAGCATCTCCTCCACACCATCACCACCTTCCCCGCTGTGACGAAGGCCAGACCCTGTCCCACATCCCCCAAAACATGGACATGCCAAACAGCTTCCTCCGCACCTTGGCAAGAGCGGCTGGAGCGGGATTCAGGATGGCAGAGCCACTGCTTTGCAGACATGCCTGCGGCTGGGAAGGAGGGTATGGATGGGCTGGATGCGGCCTCCGAGCTCCATCCGACAAGCTGCACCCGACCCTGGGACTGCTTCTGCTGGATGTGGCCCTCTGGCTGCTGGTGTTTGGGCTGGAAAACTTGGGGTAGCTCAGCCCTATGCAACGTGTCCCCCCAGCAGCCCCTGTCTCCCTCCAGGGAACAGCAGATGCCAGATCCATGAAGGAGGCACCATTCTCCCTTCTCTGGATCATCCCACCTTCCCCCACAGCCATGCCAAGCCTCACTGCCCCACAAACACCAGGCTCTGAGCTCAACACTGCACTCCAAAACCCAACTCCAGGGTTGAGCCCATGCAGCTCTATGCTCCCCCAGAATGAACAACAGGGACCCTGTGACCGAGTCCCCACATCCCCTAGCCATGTCCCTGGTTCCCTTGGCTGCTGCTGAGAGAGCTGTCATGGGACCAGGACCAGCGCAGCTCCAGAGCTCATTCTCCCTGCTGCCTGTCTGTGGGATGGAGGGATTCACACCCCTGGGATGCTGCAGGACGCCCCCAGCCCCTGGGTACTAACACTGTGTTGCCACAGCATCATCTGCTCGGTGCCTTGGAGCTCACTGCAAAAAGCACTGCTGGGGGAGAGCTGCCTTTTCACTGCCACAGAGGGAAGGGGATGGGACCCAGAGCATTAAACATCCATATCTCCAAGGACCCTCATGGGGCTGCTCCAGCCCCAGCAAGACCCACCACACGAAGGCCACCATCACCCATCCTGCTCATGCAGAACACGGGGGGATGCTGGACCAACTCCAGTCAGGACTGCCCTGCCACCGGGATGCTCGGGGAGTGGAGGGGGGGAGGGAAACACAGCATCAGCTCAGCCGGTGAGCCCCCCGCACAGCATCCCCAGCACGCACAGCATCCCCAGCACGCACAGCATCCCCAGCACACACAGCATCCCTCCCCGGCGCGACGCAGCATTACACAACAGGTAGTGGGGACCCAGCACCCCGGCTCCCCCCTCACCGCCCCCCCTCCAGCCCAGGCCACGTACTGCTGTAGAGGGTGTCGATCCAGGAGAGCCGCGGCAGGCCGCGGTGGCTCAGCGGCTCCATGCTCAGTGGGCTGTGCCGGCTCAGCCCCGCCAGCCGGCTCTCATCGCACAACAAAGGCGGCGGGCGAGGGCGGGAGGCGGGGGGCTGCGGGCCCCGGCGGGGTTGGACGGGAGAAGCGGGCACACGGCGGCTCTGCTGCCAAGGGTGCCCAGGGAAGGAGGTGCTGCCTGGCAATGGCAGCGCGTCCCGCCTCCCGCCCCTGACTGCCGCGGGGAGCCCAGCTCAGCGTCCCCCCCGCACGCAGCCCCTCCGCGGGGGTCTGGGGACCAGGAAGAGGAGGAGGGGATGGTGGTGGTTAAGGGGCATAGGGCCGGCCCCCAGGCTACTCCAAGGAGAGTGAGGAGGAAAGGGGGGTCCAGCATCATCACCCTTCCACCATGGTTTTATTGCCTTCCTATCACCCTGTGCCCCCTCTCCATCAAAACCTCACTATCCCCTCGAACTGGTATGGCTGAAGGATACAGGCTCCTCTTGGCTCTGGCAGCCACAGGAGGAACCAGGACCTCCAGGAGCTGACCTGCCCCACACAACCAGGGTCGGCAGAGCAGGGCACAGACAGGCAAGGGTTAAACCACCCTCCCCAGCTCTATGTAGCCAAAGGAAATATAAAGTGCCAGAGTCATCAACCCCAATATGTCAGGGCGCCAGCCAAGCGTTGAAGTGCAGAGACTGCCCTGGTTCAGCCTGTGCCGGCACCGCTGCCCCTGTCCCGGCAATGTGGGCAGTACTCCCTGCCAGTGCCCTCAGCTGCATCTTGACTGGATGGGCCCAGACCAGATGGGAACAGGGCAGGAGGGATAATGCTCTGCCAGGCAGAAGGGGAAGGTAGAGCCACTGGAGCATGAAGTGCCAGGACACGGGTGGCATCGGCAATTGCTCTGTCTGGGAAATCTGAGAGGATGCTGCCAAGGCACTGCCACCACCCGATCCCTGCCCCCAGGGATATCCACGCTGCCTGAACATGCAGCCAATACATTCTGGGGAGCGCAGGAATGCCGAGGCTGTGGTACATGGAGCCGCCGGCATCCAGGCTGAGGAGCCACTGCTGCCCCTGGCACATTCCTGCCTGCTGGGGACGGTATCCAGACCAGGCATGGCCAGGACCCATGCCACAGCCGCCACCCTCCGCGCTGTGAGTCACTGGGTGCTGAGTCAGAGGGTGCAGCCACACAGCTGCTATTTCCCACCCCTCGCCTGCCCCAATCCCAGGTATTTCTGGGAGGCCAGGGCCCTGCACAGCCACCCCAAGGGATGTTGGGCACCATCACCCCTGCACTGCCCGGTGCCAGCACCTCCCTTGTCCTCAAGCCATTAGCACAATGCTGTGCCCAAGGGTGGCCACGATGTGACAGTGTCTGCTGCTCTCCATCTTCTACCAACTTGCCCATTTGCTCCTGCCTAGGCTCCGGGTACCATGGCCTGTCCTTGCTCTATCCATTAAAGATTCCAATAGAGAGTCCCCTCCATCTTCCACAGCCCAACCCTGCAGGCCCCACAACCCCTCTCAGCACAAGGCCTTGCCACCCAGCACAGTGAGCCACCAGGAAGGTAACAGTGGTTTGGCTGAGCACATTAACCCTGTTCACAGCAGGAAACCACGCTCTGGGGACACCACAGGAGCATCAGTGGTAGCAGCATCAGCAGTAGTAGCATCAGCACCAGCAGCACAAGATGCAGCTGCTCCCCCCTCCATCACAGTGGCTGCAGAGCCATGGGGTGGTTGGCTTTCCATGCACAGCTCATTGCATGCGCTCCAGAGGTTCTTCCACATTCTTTCCCCTGCCAGACACACTTCCTGCCCACTCCTGCCCATTCAGTGGGTGGTCACCCCCAGTGTAACACCATGCAGCAACACCAGAGCCCAGGAGGAACAAGCTGGCATGTGCCCCATAGCCTGGTGGGGTGGGTGTCCCAGGAAGCCTCCCCATGCACTGGGATGCCCAAATTGTGCTGCAGCCAATGGGCCTTACCTGGCTGCACACACCACCCCTTGCACAGCCCGGACAAAACAGCCCCACCAAACCACTGAGCTCTGTTTTTCACTTTGGTTTTCGTGCTATTTTCATGTTTGCCAAAACAACAACAACAGCCAAACCCCCAAACTAGCAGAACAGCTTAACCTCCTTCCTCTCCACAGGGCTGGGGGGAGCACCCATGGCCCTGCAGTGACACAGCGCAGCCCTGGGTGTGAGAAGATGCTGCCGCAGCCCATGTTCTCCGCCCCCAGCTCCAACCACAGCACGGCTCCAGCTGGGAGCATCGCTGCAGCAAGAGCCAAATCCCGAGTCCCATAGCTCCTCCCTGCGATGGGCCAGCCCCACGCTGCCCTCCTGGCGCCTGTCTAGCCCCTGCCCACCAGCCTACACGGTGCTATATAGGGACTCTTGTGCAAGAGGCTCTTCCAGCCATGGCCACACGAGCCCCGGTGCTTGTCCAGGCCTGGGCTGGGACTGGTAGTGGAAGATCATAGAATGGTTTGTGTTGGAAAGGACCTTAAGATCATCCAGTTCCAAACCCCTGCCACAGGCAGGACACCTCCCACTGGACCACATTGATTCAAACCCCATCCAGCCTGGCCTTCAACACTGCCAGGGATGGAGCATTCACAACTTGCTTGCGCAGCCTGTTACTGAGTGTCACCACTCTCACAGTAAAGAATATATTGCTTATCTCCAACCTAAACCTCCTCTATTTAAGTTAGAATCCAAGCCAGACATCAGCCAAGAGTCCACGTTTCCGAGCTCCTTCAGCACCTGCTCTGCTGGGCTCTTTGGGAGGTCTGGGCTGTCCTCAATGGAGCACAGCAGCAGTTCTCCCCTTGCCAGAGATTGCAGAGAGGGAAAAGAGGCATAAACTTAGATGTTTCCACCCTCTCCACCAAGGAGGGCAGCAGATCCTTCCTGCTGGGTGTCCTGAATGTGCTGCTCTTCAGTTGAACTCAGCATTAAACTTCTTCCCCAGCATCACTTTTCTGCGGGATGGAAACCCTGAGGTCTGTGCTGCATCAGCTCTAAACTCCACTCACAGCCCCAGGGCACGGTCCCGCAGCTCCCCACTCTGCAGGGAGCCAAGCAGGAAGCCAAAACTGAGCAGGTTCTGCTCCCCAGCACACATGGGGAAGAGGGCACAGACCCAGCACAGCATCAGTGCCCTTGGCTTCTCAAGATACCAGACAAAGAAGGAAAGAAAGGTGGTTGCTGCTTGCAGGAAAATGCCTCTAAGATTGATGAAGAGGAAGGCTTGAGCCAGCTATTGCATCATGTCTCTCTTCTGAAAGGGGGGAGATTGTGGCCATGTCTGCCAGCACTACAGCCCCAGGCTGCTCCTCTCCCACCCAGCCCCAGTGCCAGCACTGCCAAGACAGCCCGGCCAGGTTTGCTTCCCAACACAGGACCTGCAAAGGATCAGGAAGAGGTGTTGGTTCAGTGTCAGAACAAAACCCACCCATGGCAGAAAACCCTGGTCCAAGCACAAAGCTTTCCCTGTGTGCCAGAGCTTCAAACAATCCCTGAGCTGGGATTTATCTCGGAGCAGATCTGCAGGACATCCTCTGTGATTCTACTCAGGCTACAGCCAAGAGAGCCAAGAAGTGCTGCTGAGCTACTGATCTACATATGCAAATCATCTCGCTTAGCAAACACTGATAAAGTAACAAGGGGTGGGGAAGCCAAGTCAATCTGAAGACGTCTCTGGAGGATGCAAAGAGATCTGTGTGCTCCCTCCTGCTGCTCAGCCCTGGCCAACCTCCCAGTGCCTGCTCAGTGGGACAAACACAGCCGTGCCATGAACCAGGACACAGGCACTGTCTTCCTGGGATGGATGCACACTTCAGGGAGCTGCCTTGGCTAAAGCAGGCTTCCTTCTCTCTAAGCCAAGGGAAGCACAGGGAAAAGTCAGCACGGGGGAAAGCAGCTCCCTCTGTTCACTGCTGCAGGGCTGGCCACAGCAGACCAGCATCCAGCAGCAGAGAGAGCAGAGCCATCCACTGGGATCCTAACTGGCAGCATCACTGGCCACGCAGGGCAGGAGGGGAGGAGGAATCAGCCAAACAAAGAGCCCCACTGCACAGAAGTGTCTTTCCAGGGGAAAATTAAAGCCAAAGCAGATTTCAATAGACTTATAATGCAAATGTATTCAGGCCCTGCAGGGCACTTCTGGCTAGAGCCAGCCACCTAATGAGGACTTCTGTGCTCTGCTGCTGCTTCTACCTGGGGACCACCAATTGCCCCACAAGTAACCACCACTGCACCGAGCCTGGGGGGCTACCGCCAAGCCAAAGTGCTTGCCCCATGGCAGGTACAGCCCGTGGCACTGCTGGAACCCAAAGATGAACTGTGTCCCCTCCTTCCCTTCTGCAGAGCACCGGGGCTGACGGAGTCCAGCACTACTGCCCACCACCTGAATGCTGCTGAGCTGGGGGAACTCAGCATCCACTCTGCAAATACCCAGCCAGTGGGACCATGCTCAGCCAATGGCACACAGGGATGCAGGGATGCTGAGATGTCAGCATGTCGGGGCTGATGAAAACAAGTACCACAGCCATGCGAGGGAGAAGAGGAATGCCCTGGGAAGAAGAAACCCTGGGAATGCTCACACTGATGTTGAGGATCTGGTTTAGAGCAGATGCAGGTTCATGATGCTGGGCAGCAGCAGGATTCCCACTGCAATCACGTTCAGCTGATGTGAGGGCTATGGTAGAGGGGAGCAGCACAGGGGAAAGCCAGACCCAGCCATAGAGACACGAGCACCAGGGCTCACTCACCCACTGTCCCCCTGGCCAGTGACAGGGATCCCGGTCCCACCACGCATCCATCCTGCTCAGCATTCCCAGGGTGCTGGCTCCTGCAAGCACTGTTCCTCCACCCAGCAGATGCTGCGTCCGCTACCCTAGAGCTTCTCCTTTGCTCTTCCAGCTCTTTCACAAGCCCTCCGCTATTTGCCCATCACAGGGAAGTTACTCCAGCAACCAGCACTTACTGCTCTCTTTTAAAAGCTCTGCTTTTAAACTGTTCTCCTCAAAAGCTTTTTAGCCCCATGAACTTCTCCATTCATTTATGATTTTCTTCAGCAGTGCCAACCTGCCCCAGCGTTAACCCTGCAGACCCCATCTCAGGCACCAGCACTCTCTGGGGAGGCAGCCCTACATCATACAGGGGTTCTTGTCAATGCTGCTATCATTTGTCGTGGAGAAAAGCCACCTCCTGAAATGCTGCCGGGCCCCAGAGCAGATGGAGATGATTCAAAGGTCCCCAGCAGGCAAACACACACGCACCCTGTGGTTTTGCCCTTGCCTCAGCAGTCAAAATTAAACACTGAGGCTCTGCCTGGCCTTCTCCAGCCACAAGAGGAACTTTCCTCATCTTCAGAGCCAAAAAAGCACTTCCCAGCAGAGGGGAAATATAAGGAAGTATAAAAAAATCACTATAAGGACACAGAGGTGGTAGATGGGCTCCTGGGGAGGGATAACCGCCATGCATACACCTCCCTGCTTCAGCACAGACCCCACATCCTCTTCTGGTGCTGAAGAAGGGGAAATAAGTGCACAGACAATGCAACGCAGCACCTTCCCAGGCACTGTGGGATCACTGCTCCTTCACCTCCTGGACAAAGCAAGCTACTCCAGACAGTAAGAGATGCACTGGGATAAACTCTGGAATTTGCTCACTATTTTCTGTTCTCCTTTTCCTAGGGTTTTAGTGGGTTTTCCAAGAGTGGCTCAGTCCAGCAGGACACAGCCCTACCTGCAGCACTGCCCCATTATCCTGGGCTGCAGAGGAGTTTCTCCAGGACAGAGATGCCACTTTTGCATCTCTGATGGGGAGGGACTCTTCATCAGGGACTGCAGTGACAGGACAAGGGGTAACGGGTTCAAACTTAAACAGGGGAGGTTTAGATTGGATATAAGGAAGAAATTCTTTACTGTGAGGGTGTTGAGGCACTGGAATGGGTTGGCCAGGGAGGTTGTGAGTGCTCCATCCCTGGCAGTGTTCAGGGCCAGGTTGGATGAAGCCTTGGGTGGCATGGTTTAGTGTGAGGTGTCCCTACCTATGGCAGGTGGGTTGGAACTGGATGATTTTAAGGTCCTTTCCAACCCAAACTATTCTATGATTCTATTTATTTGCCAGCAGCAGCATGAGCTTAAAAGCAGGGATGGAGCAGCAAGAACAAGCCCTACCTTCACTCAAACCATGCCAGGAGCCCCCAGCATGACACCCATGGCAATTCAGCCCCCAGCCAGGCACGCAAGGATGGGAAGGGGGGGACTCCCTGGGTACTCAGATGACCCATGTCCCCTTCCTCATCTCAGCCCTGTGGTTCACACCAATGCTGCTGCATTTCTGTGCTCACTGTCGTTTGAGGCAGGGACCCGCAGCCTCCCCTCCCATTTCCCAAGGTAAGGCAGTGTGGCAGGGTGAACAGAACAGCCCACGTGACTCCCATCTTTCCATCTTTCCATGACTGAAAGTGTAATTCCAGCTAAACAGAGGGCTGGGGACTTCATTTACAGCACAGCTCGCAGGCGCAGCTGTAACCAGATCCAGCCAGCCCCACCGTGGACTATTCCAGCTATGTCAGCGCTTCCCACCCCAGAGCTCAACTTTTCTGGGGTGCAGGGTGCTGCAAAGGGCAGGTTGGGGAGCTCCCAAACCCAGCAGCTTTCAGAGGAGCTCCCGCAGCATCCCAGCTCCATGGCAAAGCCAGCCTCTTTCTCCATTCCCAAGGGCAAAGCAGGGATACCCAGCACTTGAGCTTATTCCACCTCTGTGCACGCTACCCAGCTGCTGGGCACAAAGCACCTCCTGATGAGCATCACTACATCCCTCCTCTTGGTCACCAGCAGGTCACCTCCTGCCCACTCATCTCACCCTTTCCTTATGGGTACCAACCCACAGCACCAGACCCTTCACCCCAGCCTCATGCTATGGCAAAAGGGAGGTGATGTGATGGAGGCAGCATCCGGCACACCCTGACCACCACCAGCATGGCCACGCACAGCATTGTGCGTGCTCAGCTGTGAGGCCAGCTGCGTGTTTGGCCACAGGGAGAAGTGATGCCTGAGATGAAGGGAATTTTAATCCTTTCCATGGTTCATTTTTAGCCATCTGGTCGCTGATGCTCAGATTTTGTTGGTCCAGGGTGAGCTGGTACAGGCGTTATCTCAGATGCCAGGATCATGTATCTGGCTGTCACACGCGCTGCTCTCATGCAACAGCCACAAATGGGCATCTTGCAGATTTCCTCACTTTAAATCAGATTAATCACAAGCTACTTAAAGGAAACCACTGTCTTTCCCCAGTAATCCCCATGAAGACAATATTCAATACCTCTTTGCTTGCTGTCCAGACAGTGCTGCTATAGGTTACAGTGAAACAATCACGTTCAGCCACAGCCATGGAGCCATTAAGCTCCCAGATTCACATTAAAACACTGAGGGACCCAGGCAGAGCAATGCTAACCAAGTTACACACCACCTGGAGAAACAGCACTGCCATCAGGAGGTTTTAATTATGTCTGAAAGCTAAAGAGAAGTGAGAAGAAAACAAGCAAAGCACAAAGTTAACCAAGTGTCCAGAGAAAGGAGGATCTGAGCAATGACCACATGCCTCTTACAGGACTCTCCAATTCTGCTTTTAAATGTCAGGGCCATCAGCACACACAAGCGCCCTTATTCACGTACAACAAAGGAAAGTGCTGATTCTTGGGGAATGGCTTGGGAAAAGGCTGGGGAAAGCTCCTTGTAGCAGCCATGAGCCAACAGAGCCTGGCTGTGCTATGGAGCAAGGAGCTGGGTGCTTGGTGCAGGGGATGAGACTGTGATGGAGACCCATTTCAGGGAAGAAGATGAGGAAGAGGCCACATTTAACCACAGCAGATGCAAACTTGGATTTCAAGGTCTTGACCAAAAGACTCACCCCAACCAGCTGCAAAGGTCTTGGTCCAGCCATGGTGTGGGGCTGGAGGACACTTCTGGCTTATGAAGCCAGGACCCTCAGAGGCTTACACAGTGCTCCAAGGAAGCCCCTTTAACAGGGGTCCCTTGTACAGTCCTGGGTGTTTGGAAGCATTCAGGAGCATTGCCCTGAATAAATAAAATACAAGATCCAAGTATAAGTCAGAAGGATTTGTGCTTGGTCGCTCTGATGCCCTTGATTCCCCTTGGCTGCTGAGCAGCTCTCCAGAAACTACAACCAGTGTTCATTGATGGGGCAATGGAGAGGGACTTGGGTGACCATTTCAGGGCAGCACATCAAGTGTCCTTGGTCTTCACCATGGGGCTGGGAGCAGGATCCAAGGGCTGGTCCCCAGCAATTGGGGAGAGGCACAAACACATGTGTGAATGAGCCCAGAACAGCATGGAGACAACACCAAGAGCAGCCACATACTTTGGACACTCAGCTCAGGAAGGCAAAATGGAAACTGAGCTCTTCTCCAGCCCTGCAGTCTAATGCAATAAATACAAATTGCACTAAATACTAAGCTCAGTTTGAGATCAGAGCACTTGCTACAGGCAATCTTAACCAAGCACTATATAGCCTTGGGGAAAAACCACCACCCTAAACCATGGAGCAAGAACAAAATTAACCCCAGTCAACTGCAGAATTAGCAATGTAAGAAGTGACATTCTCTAGCTGTCAGGACAGCACTTGAACCTGGTTTAAAGCTGATGCAATAACAACTTGCAGGCCGCTGGAAGTAGGACAGTGTGATGGGTGACAGCGCTCACTGGCTGCGCCTTCAGTGCCACATAACAGCCAGTCCCTTGCAAAGCAACATTGTCCTCAATCCGCCCAGTGGAACACCCCAGGACACCTCATCACCCCGGCATGCTGCTGCTTCAGCTGCTCCAGGACTTCCCCATGGGAGGTCACAGGGTGTTACCTGAGCAGAGGTGTCCCCATGAGCCAGGTCACACCTTGAGAAAGTGACTCTCCCAGTGTCCCAGCCCCAGAGGTGGCTCCTGGGCCAGTAACGCATCATCAAAAGCCTGCTACAGAGGATGGCCCTGCTGTGTCCTCACATGCCCAAGGATGAGGCCTTGGCACGGGATGTCCTTGGGAAGTGGGACAAGGATGACACAGGAGCTTTTGGGGTGACCTTAGTGGTGGGACGGGGACAGCACAAGGGCTGCAGGTGGCATTAGATGTTTGATGGGAATGGCACAAGGGCTTGGGGTGACCTCAACCATGCAATGACAAGGGATCCCCCTGGCTGCGTGATGGGGACAGCCTGGGGAGACCGTCAGAGCCTCTGCCATGCCACAGCATGGGGTGCAGTGCAGTGGTTGTATGACAGGGACAACACAGGGCCTTGGGATGACCTCAGCAGCAGCGTGGCATGGTATGGGGAAATGGGGATGGAGCAGCACGCTGTGCCCTTGACTGTGCCTTAGGCACGGCACGGGAGCTCAGGGTGGACAGCAGCAGGGCTGATGCCCTTGCCTATGTGCTGGGGCTGGCACCGGGGCTGGGGATGCCCCGGGCGCAGGGCGGGCACGGCCCCCGCGGCACCCACCTGCCGAGGAGGCGTCCTCCGCGTCCGAGCTGCCGCCGCTGCCTCCCTCCGGGGAGCTGCCCGCGGCCGCGCCGCCGGGGCCGGCCGTTGTGCGGGGGGCGTCGGGCAGGGGCGGCGGCGGTGGTGATGGAGGGGGGGGAGCCCGGGCCAGCGCCGCCTCCAGGTACCCCACCTTGAACCGCTCCTCGGCCAGCGCCCGCTGCAGGCGGCGCAGGTGGCGGCGGCAGCGCTCCAGCTCCCGCTCCATGGCCCGCACCGAGCCCAGCTCCATGCGGGGCGCGGGCTCCCCGGGGAACTCCGCCTGCCAGTGCCGAGCGAAGTCCGCCCGGGCCGCCTCGCCCGCCGCCATCCCCGCCCCGGACCGAAGTTTCCCCCCCCTCCCCCCCCGCCTACCCCGCGTCGCCGCCGCCGCCTTCCGCCCCCCGCCGCCGCCGCGGGGCCTGACGTCGGGGCCCGCCCCCGGCCCGCCCCGCCTCGGCCCGGCCCTGCCGGGGCGGGGAGCAGCGCGGACACCGCCCCCGGCTCGGCTCTGGCTGCCGGCGATGGAGGGAGCGGTCGGTCACCGGTCACCGGTGACCTCCGCCGCTCTGTCCCTGGAGCGTCCCAAGCGGGCTTCATACGGGACGGAGCTGGGGATCCCGAGCCGGGGCAGCTCTGTATTCCCGGCTGTTTGCATGAGCGGCTCCTCCATCCGCACCTCCCGCAGGAACCGGGAGGATGCTGTGCGCCTGGTGCGGCAGCGGCAGAGCAGCCAACAGAGACACAGCTAATGGCACAAATAATCCCACACGCTGCGAGAAACCGCTCCCCGAGCCAGCAGCAACTGAGCCTTGAAGGCGCAGGGTAGCTGCTGTGCCACTGAGCTGCACTTCCCCAGCCACCGTGTGCGCATCTGCTGGGCATCCTTATCCTATGACCAGTGATGCTCTGCCTTGCCCTGTTGGCCTCAGGATGGACACAAACTCCTGTGATGGGTGATAAAGGCCCACGTGAGGCTTTTTGCCCACTCTCTGTCACGGTGTGTGTGTGCCTGCTGCATTTCAGCTGTCAAGGCAACACGTGTGTCTAGCTCAATGCCACCCCACAGGATGAAGCTTTCCAACCCATGGTGGTTTCCTCGTGCCATACAACTGCGACACAGACCTCGAAGAGTGCCAGGGGCAGAGGCAGGAGCCTTCAGGCAGTGCAGCTTTCCCCTGCCTCCTCCCATGCACTGCTTGGTGGCTGGCTGTGGCTGACTCACAAGCCTGTGTCCCTTGTGCCACCTGGCTCTGCCCCAGCAAGAACAAAGCACCCTATTTATTCACCCACAGGGTGCAGGCAGTGTCACAACTGCCTCTTCCTTCTCCATCACCACCCAAGAGTAGGGACCAGCACAAAGGGTGGGCATCGCCTTGCAACCCAATTCCTGGCTCTCATGCATCAGCACCACCAGCCCCCTCTCCATGTTGCCCCTCCAGCACAGCTGTGTCTCCCTTTCCTAGATGCAGCCTTCCCGAGGAGGATGGATGGTGTTGGGACACTGCCAGGAGCCAGGCAGCCCCAAGCCTATGTCACCTGCCTTCTCCCCACCCCATCAAGGTTTCATCTCCAGTGAGTGCTGTTCATCTCCCAATGGTCCCGTCAGCTGTCATTGGGAAGCAGAAGCAATTTGGGGGTGCTGGATGGATGTGGATGAGAAGCAGCCAGTCCAGGGCTCTCTGCAGGGGCTTCATCCCCCCCTCAGCAGCAGTGTTGGGGGTGAAGACATCCAAACCACGCCTTTGGTCTGTGGAGATGCTGCCCAGGATGGGCAGGTGCCCACCAGTCAGCAGTGACACGTGCTGGGGAGGTGGGATACCCCCGGGGATCAAACCCCTCTGCGGAGGCTGGGGAGGAGGCAGGGGGGTGCTGTGAGTGGCCTGATTTATGCATGACGACGGATAATTACAGCTCTTTCATCATCTGTCAGGCAGAAGGGCCCGGCAGAGCCTTTACAGCCCATGTCTGGCTCCCCATCTCAGCTCATAAATCTCTCCAGCGCACGGCAATAAATCAGCGGGGGCCGAGGGAGCAGGGCCTGGATGGGCGTTCCTGCTGGCCCCCCACCCTGTAATGGGCACCTAGGTAGGAAGCATCCAGGATGAGGTGGGGACAGCCCAGCGGGATGCACTAATTACAGGCAGCGGGTGGCATCCCGTGGCCCATGATTTATGGTCTGCCCTTGCCCACTTCCGAGAGCTGGGGCTGAATCCCAAAAGCCAAGATGCTGGGAATCCCCAGCAGTGTTCCCCAGGGGCTTTGGGCAGGATGGGGCAGCCCCAGCACTGCTGCCTGCCCTCTGCCTCTGCACAAGCAGAGACCGGATTTGTGCCCAGCTCAGTCCCCTCCATGTCTGTTCTGTACCACATCTCCCGACTTCATCAAAACCACCCCCATGGCAGGGATGCATCTTGCTTAGTTGGGGTTTGGACATGCATATCCCTAAGTGGGACTGGCATGCACATCCTGCAGCATTCAAGCTTCCCAAAGAGCTCCTTGCTCCTGACCTGAGCTCAGTGGGTAAGTCAGGGGCTGGAGGAGCACCCGCTCCTGGGCAGAGCAAGACTGGGCAGCCAGAGAGCTGCTGGGGAGAACAAGGGAGCCATAGTGAGCACAGGTGAGTGCTCAGAAATATGTGCAAGCTTCACCTCCCTTTGAAGTCCTGCTGCCTGGTCCTCCCCTATCCCTGAGGCCCTGGCTCCTGATTTATTGGGTTCCTGGAGCAGAGGCACCTAAATTAGCTCCAACTTCAAAGAGCCAAGAGAGGAGAAGGGCAATAGACAAATAGCCCCCCATTAATTGTGGCTATTGATCAAATGTGAACAGGGACAATAGGATAGGAAGAGATGAATCAAGGGGGGCACATTCTCCCAGGGCTCTGGTTTGGCACCAGTCACCCCAACAATTTGTCAGACCCATTCCTGGGCCATTTTTCATAGCATTATCCCTTGCACAGGAAAGCATTTAGCAACTGCTTGCTAATGAAATGATGGACAAACACATGATGGTCAGGGGGAGAGGGACCTGGCCCTCCCCATGGCCTGCAGACTTGCTGCACCTGGCAAGTGCTTGTGTCCCACTGGCCTGGAGATGGATGCAGAAAACAAGGAGCTGCTTTCAGCATCCTCTTCCCCAGAGTAAGTGCCGGGCAGGCCCAGCAGCACCAGCCCAGACAGCTCTGCCTCGAGGCTCCTCTCTGCTGGGAAAGGACAGGAAGGCTCTGGAGGCAGGTAGCACTTTAGCTCTTTTATCACCTGCCCCAATCCCCCCTGCCACATTCCTGCTTCCTGCTCTGAGGGCAGAGGTGTGCCAAGCCCCCCACATTCCTCCCCTGGCTCACGTAGGCTGCTCCTACCCAGGCACCCACCTACCTCCTTGCCCACCATGGATGCTCCCTGGGGTGCAGCTGAATGGAACAGCTCGAAGGCACTGTCTCAAAAGCAGCTCAGTGCTCGAGCCCCGTTCCTGGGGCTTCTCCTCAGCAACTTCATCACTCTGTGCCTCAGTTTCCCCTAGCTGGGAAATAAGAGATGCTGCAGCACCAGTGAGTGTGGGGGAGCACGGCCCAAGCCCCGGGGTGGTTCTGTCCCACAGCCCCATATAAAACCCAGGAATACCTGTCCCAGGCTCACCCAGCAGAGGAAAGGCCAGAGGGGCGAAGGAACCCCTTTATTGCCTGAACTCTTAGCAGAAACTAAAACAACCACTGCAGTGTGTGCTTGGTAGTGGTGCTTCTCCCTGTGAGCATCCCACTGCAACCTCTGGGCACCCCAGAACTGGTGCCCCACGCTCCGTCCCAGCGCCATGCTCAGGAGCATCCCTGCGGGCAGAGGCCAGGACCGGACTCGCCCTGTGCCCCTGGGCCAGGCAGCACACCTGCAGGCAGGTGAGGTGAGGAGGGTTGGGATGCAGCCACGTGATGAGCCCATGGTGGGGTTTTTAGAGGCGGCAGAGTGTCGCTGGAGGAGTGCCTCCACATCCCACAGGAGGCAGGACCACAGCAGCACCTCTCCTGCTCCCCCTCACCACAGCCGTACCTCTCCTGCTCCCCCTCACCACAGCCGTGTCCGGAGCAGCCATGGGGAGAGGCAGAGAACCAGAGCCCGACAGCTCGGAAGAGGAGCTGGAAGCTGGGAGCACACCCCAGGCGTGCTACGGGCAGGGGCTGTGGGTCTCCCAAGGCAGGGAAGCAGCCACGTGCCTGGGTGATGCCGAAGGGATGAAGGTGAGGAAGAGGAGCAGGCCGGTGCGCTCCAAAGCCAGGAGGATGGCTGCCAACGTCAGAGAGCGCAAGAGGATCCTGGACTACAACCAAGCCTTCAACGCCCTGCGGCTGGCCCTCAAACACGACCTCGGGGGCAAAAGGCTTTCTAAGATCGCTACCCTGCGGCGAGCCATCAACAGGATCGCGGCTCTGTCCCTGTCCCTGCATGGTCCCGGGTGCTGCTGGCACTCCGAGTGCCGCAGCCGGGCCGGGGTCCCTGTGCAGGAGCCAGGGGTGAAGCCCAGCCGTCCCCAGCTCCCATGGGAGCCTGGTTCCACAGCCGCTTTGCAGCGCTGCCCTCCATCCCCTCTCTACACTGCGTTTTCCCCCGAGATGCAGCTCCATCACTACAAGAGCCTCAAGGAGGATCACTCTGTGCCCATCCCTGCCTATTGCTCCAGCGGGACCCACCTGCGAGGCACCTGCCAGCAGAGATACACGGGCAGCCTGCAAGACCCGCTGTCTGCGGCCATCCCCTGGCAGCTGGGCTATTGCCAGAGCTGGGGACACCAGCAGTGCCTCCCCATCCACTGACTCGCGGGGCCGGGGTGGAGAGATGGTGCCGGGAAGGTAATGGATCCATGGGACACGTGGGGGGAGCGGGAAGGGGCTGTTGTGTGCGAGAGAAGCACTGCAGGATGCAGAGCTCAGCTGTGCTGCCGGTAAGAGCTGTGAGGCCCCAACATGCCATATGGGACCCTGCTGTGGGTCTCTGCTTTGTCATAACACTGGAGAATGTGGAAAGTCCTCTGGAAGTGTTTCCAGCTCCGTGTTTCCTGTTGTGAGGTCTCACCATTGCTGGTTGTCACTGTTATTTATTCTCTCTTGCTTGCTCTGTGAGAAAACATTGGCTTATAAACCCAGCACGGCAGCACTGATGTTAATGTGTGTGGGGTGGACAGATGGGCTGCGGGGATCACACTAAAGCCTCTGGCTGGCTGGTTGCTCTGGCTCCCACTGGGGAAGGAGGGGAGCAGAACCAGGGGGAAGGTTGGTGCCCTGGGACTTTGGATGCTAAGCTCATTGGTGTCGATGTGCCCAGCAGATTTGTGAGGCTGGGAGGGGAGACAGATGCTGGCTTTCATAAAACCCACCCATCTGTCTGCGGTTTCTGACTGTGGCTCTGGTGGGACAGGCTGATAGAGCACTCCCGGATGATCCCAGGAGTGGGGAGGGAGGGGGAACTTTACTAGAAAGGCCCCTTCCTTAGAAGGGAGTCTTAGAAGGGCTTAGAAAGCTCGGGCTGGCCGGGATGCTGAGAGGGCTCCCTTCAGCCTGAGGCTCAGCAAACTGGAATTGCTGCAGGAATCAGGCTGGGTTTTACGGCCACACACATCACAGCCGGCAGATTCTTGGATAGGGCAAATTGCGCTGCCTGCGTTCCTGCAGTGCTGAGCGCCCACAGAGCAACTCCAGCCCTGCTGCTCCATTCCCAGTGCTCTCAGCCGAGCTCCAGCACTGCCTGCAAACACACTGAGGGCAGTCTGAGCTCTTTCCCTGCAGGGGGACATTTCAGCCATGGAATAGGAGAGGGAACAGCACCTCAACCTTCTGTTCCCCTGTGCCAGTCCCTCTCCGGGGTCTCCTGCTCCTCCTTTAATCCCCATGCGGGACAAGTGAGCTGGGCAATGAGCAGAGGAAAGCTTGCAGCAGCCAGGAGAGAGAGCTCTTTGCTCAGCAAAGGAGCCTCTTTAAAGTGCTGACGGTGTCAGGCATCTTGGCTTTAATATCCAACAGATGTTCCCGTTGCCAAGAGAAGGCCTGCTGCGATGTCCTCTGAAGGAATTCTGCTTCTCCCAACAGCATCCCTGCTCTGGGAGGTTTCCCTGCTCTGGCTCCCCCCCGGAGCAGCGCATACCCCTGCTCTGTCAGCACCCATCAAATGTGGAAGGAGAGCACAGCAGTACCATCATTCAAAGGTTTAAATGAAACCCAGCCATAACTGACTCATGAACCACTCTCCCCCCCAAATTTGCACCTGAAGTGTTTTACCCCCAGCTCTGGTGGTTACCCCACTGTTCCTTAGGCACCTCTGGGAGAGGCAGAAGGTGCTGGGTGTATCCCGTAGATGGCATTTACTGCCAGGGAAATCCCTGGCAAATCTGGGACTGACGCATAATACAGAAAGGGTGGAAAACATCCATCTTTGCCAGCCATCCAGCCATGCGGGGTATTTTAGCCCTCCATCCTGCCCCTCACAGCACCCTCTGCTTCCAAGGAGGCTGTTATTTGCTTTACAGGATGTAACCCACCCTGCACCAGGACCCTTTCTGCTTTTGAGGTCAGGACCACACAGATTTGGTGTCGGTGTCTGCAGCCGCTGTGTCTCTCACTTCCTCACCCACACAAAGCGAGGGCAGGGTGAGCTCCTCACAGAGTGTCCAGGGCCTCCTCTCGCCCTGGATGGAACCAGGGGTAGCACCGGGCACCCACCGAATGCCCAGACACCATCACACCCGGAGCAGCTCCTGCCTGCAAAGGGCACAGGGCAGCTCCAGCCCCTCTCCGCAGCGATGACGGGTGTGTGGCTCTGGTCTTTGCCGCATGTCCCCCACCCACCGGAGGCGAGGCTTGCGGCAAGTAGAGCCCCAGGGACAGCAGGGCTGTGTGCACCGGCACCCGGCACGGAGCTGCCCTCGGCATCCCCCCGCGCCCCGCTTAGGGCTGGGCTCTCACGTTCCGCTGCAGAGAAGCCGAGCCCGTGGGAGCCCCCGGGAAGAGGGGGGGATCGGTGGGGCGGGGCAGAGCCTCGGTTGGAGGCGACAGGGGACACCCCGGCTTTCCCACCCACCGCATCCCCGGGGGCAGCGAGTCAGGAGGAGGCTGAGCGCAGCCCAGGGGCGGGGGGGCCCGGGGACACCCCGGGGGCGGTCCGCGGCCCCGATCCTGCCCCGGGGGCTGAACCGGGCTGGCCCCTCCTCCAGCACGGCCTCCCGCGGGGCGGTGGGCCCCGGGCGCAGAGCGGCGGCTGCGGGGCGCTCCCGGAGCCCGCTCCGCCGGGCCATGGCGAGCACCGGCTCCGCGCCCGGCGGCTCGGGCTCGGGCTCCGGCTCGGGCTCGGGCACGGCGCTGCCCACCCGCTTCCAGGAGACCGAGAAGCTGCTGGCTGCGACCGAGGGTCGGGAGGAAAAGGGCCTCCGAGGCTCCAAATCCTTTACGGCCGCGCTGCCCGGCGAGGCGGAGCGCAACGGGCACGGGCTCTCCTACAAGTCGGTGTCGGTCGGGCACCTGGAGGCGCCTCCGCTCTCGCCGTCCCGGCTCAGCCTGGGCAGAGCCTCCTCCATCGCCACCAGCACGGCGGCACCGGAGCAGGGCCGCCCGCGGGACTACCTGGTGCTCGCCATCTTCTCCTGTTTCTGCCCCGTCTGGCCCATCAACATCGTGGCCCTCGTCTTCTCCATCATGGTGAGTGCGGGACCCGCCGTGTGCCCGGACCCGCCCGGAGCCTCTTCCGCTGCCGCCGCCTCGACGGGGCCGCGCCGGAGCTATCCGCGGTGCTGCACCGGCGGGGACCGGGACGCGGCGGGGACCGGGGCGGGAGGAGCCCGCGCATCTCCCGCAGCACAACCGGGATCGCGGGGGACTCGGCCGCGCCGCTGCTCGGCGCTTCCATCGCTCTGGCGAAGGGAGGCGGGAGGGGACCGGCTTCCCAGCCGGGGACAGTTCCCGGGGAGGTGACGGGATGGGGACGGATGGCGGGGATTTGAGGATGGGCTCCGGGCGCACCCAGGAAAGCGCGGTCCCTGCCGCCCGGCAGCGGTCCAGAGCGACTTGCTGGGCTTCCCCGGGCAGGAGCTGCGAGGCAAAGCGGGGACAAGGGATCTCCCTTTCTCCCTCCCTCCGCACCACCCAGCAGCCGAGCCCAGCCCTTCAGCACTGGGGAGACCCTGGCTGGAGGCTGGTTCCTCGGACACCTCAAAGCGACAGGCTGCACCTGCAGCTCTGTTAGATGCCCTGAAGAAGCTATTTTATCCATTCAATGCCCCCTACACCTCAGCAAATACACCAACATCAGAGCAGGGGAGAATAAAGCCAGCCAGACTCTCACCCATCTCAAGTAGAGGTGGCTCAGTCAGCACAGCCCTGCAAGTATAGTCACCCCTTTACGCTGCTGTTCAGCCTCTGTGCGCCTTTTATACCTTTAATTTACAATGGAGACAAACCTTCTACTTGAAAATCATGTCAGGGAAAGTAATTGCCTGCTTACCACACAAATACACTGAAGGGTACCTACAGCCAGCATTTCCCCCAAACCCACCACCACCGACTTGCAGACAGACACTGGCAATTGCCACAGAAAGCCCTCTAGAGAGACCAGTTTCCATTTTGAGGAGGAATCATCATTTCTGCCAATGCCAGCTGTCATCTGCGTAGTACAGTTGTGTGGTGGAGCCTGTTTAGGCAGCATACAGGGAAGCCAGCCAGCCTTGTTTGGCTTTGCGCTGCAACGAGAGGGAAAGCAGCTGGGTATTGCATATCCATGGTAATAAACAAGGTCTCTCACGGGGATTTTCCAACCACATTAGCCTTCATGCAAAATAGATTCTCACACTCTCTCTTGCAGGCGTTACAGCCGCCAGCGCGGTGGGGATGTGCTGTGGGCCACATAAACCCCATGGAGTAGAAGAATAAACAGTGATGAAAGAGCAGAAGTTGGTTAATACAGCTAGACAGAGAGGTACTGGTGTGTATTTACTGTGTTAAACCCAAAGGCAGGCAGGATCAACAAGGCTGAAAGACTACTTGGCTGCCTTCTGTTTCCAAAGCAAGTAACAGTATTGACCAGAGGCAGCAGGAGTAGTTCTTGGGGCATCAGCTGATGCTTACACGGGGGAGGAATTGTAGTTCCCAGTGACTCCCAAGGCTCCCACAGGCTTAGGTCTCCCTACAGAATAAAACCAACCCCCAGACCTGAGCAGGAACCAGGTTTTCGTGATTCCCAGTGCCTGGTGCAGCAGGGGGAACTTTCCACAATGCGCTGATGTTCCTTTAGCTTTGCCATTGTATTTTTCTTTCCTAAGTCAATGCTTTTTGCACATGAAAGCTTATTTTTCCTGAGTAATGAGCAGTAACAAGAGAGGAAAGCAAATGAATGCTTTTGGGTTGTCTCATAAATCAGTTTTCAAAAGCTGCTCTCAGAACCCAGCAGGGCCTATGGCCAGAGGTGGAAAAAGAAAATCAGCTCTGGCCCTCAGCCTGCTCCTGATAATGCTGCTCTTGTGGAGATGAGCTACCTGGAGGCTCCTCCACTGACGCTTGGATGTGTTTTCTTGACCAAGCAAGGACCTGGCTGCACTGAGGGGGCCAGGTCCTTCCCCAAGCCAGAGAGTGGGGCTGATGGACACAAGGGCAGCGCAGCTTGGGACCCATCTTGGAGGCGTACGGGGCAGGGCTGGGTACCACACATGCTGTAGGGCTGTTATCAAATCCCTTCGCCTTCCAACCAAAGTGCAGCCACATCAGGGAAGAAGAGACCGCTCACTTACCAGTGTACAAAGGTCCAAACAAAATAAATGAACTGAAAACGATATGTAAATCCACCCAGAACCAGCATACAGCAACACCCAGGGCAATTCTGCACGGTACTCTGTACCCAAAATCAGTACTGTCATGCCCCAAGGATGTGGGAGAAATCAAATTATCATTAATTCCTGTTAAATGGCACAGTCCTCTAGGTCTGATGTTGACTTATATCTCTTTCAGAAGGTTTTCTTCAGTGCAAGTGTTGAGGGTTATTATTCTGAGTAACTGGTGGCAGGCAGCAGAGTGCAACTAAAGCCAGTTCATAAATTGGAAACAATTGCAAGGAAGGGGAGGTGCGATCCATCTTCTCCATCCCTGTAACTAGCATGGAAAAGTAATTGCATTCTTTTGCAACAAGGCAAGTTAGGCAATCTATCAGGCAAAAGAGCCTCCTGAGCAGTAGCTTGAACAGTTTGAATGCAGGTAAGATTAATAACTCTTTTGAGTCACCCAGCATCACCTGGCCCCATGGTGCTGTGGTGCAGCCTGTTACTCCAGCCCCACTTCTAGTGCCCTACTGCACTGCCACAGGGAGTCCCTTGGCACACACACAGCGACTCACTCCCCCATAGCCCTCAAGCCTTTCTGGGATATTCTGCCTTGGCGAGTCTCCACTAATAAACAAGATGTTAATGTTTTTATGTGGAAAGCAAAACACAGGATTAGTGATACCAGAAAGCTAAAATCCAACTGTTCCACACCAACGAATAATATACGTACAGTAACAATAGCTTGCTGAACAGCTCGTGCTAGTGCTGATCTATGTTTCATAATTGTTCAGGATAAAGGAACAATAAACACTTCCAGAAGCTGTAGTGATAAATATATCCAATTCCTTAGCTTACGTGTTTTCCCTGTATATTTCATGGCAATCTATCCCACACCCTGTAACACCATTACACTTGTTACAAAAACCGGAGCCCAGACAAGGATCCCAACCGTTGGAAGCTGTCAGTGAGTAGGGCAGGGATCCTGTCAGTCCCTGGGTACCGCGTCCTCCCCGGCTCTCACCGCCAGCCTATGAGCTTTCATCTTGTCACCTCCTGTTCTGTAATGAAAATTGGCTCTTGGCTGCATCCCGCTGGTTTTGGATACGGTCTGTCAAACGGGCTGCCGAGACCAGAAGGAGAAAGTCTTGAGCTCTCTTGGTGCCAACAGTGGGAATGGTGTTAGAGAGGGTGTCAAGAGAATGGAGCAGGATGGATGTAGTGGGAGCAGCTGCCTCTTTGAGGCTCTGCTATGTTATTTACATGGTGATACAAACTAAAACGAGAACATGGAAAGCTTTAAAGCTGCGCTTCACCTATGGAGCACTGCGGAGCAGCAGCCAGCACACAGCCTGGGCTGGAGACCATTTGGTCATGGTGCTGCCAAAAGGGCACAAAATGAAGGGGAAAGGGTGCAATAGCCTCAAGTATTTGCTCATTTGAATCCTCAGTGATGTTTCACAGTTAGTGCTGGAGCTGTGCTGGGCCTCCGATTTCATTTCAAAACATCTGAGAGGGGACCATTTCCAGTGCAGTTGTTATTTCTGAGGTAGATTTCTTTTGAAAGTGGAATGATTTTAATAGAATCATAGAATAGTTAGTGTTGGAAAGGACCTTAAATCATCCAGTTCCAGCCCCCTGCTATGGGCAGGGACAATACACTTCCATCTTTAATTCTTTTTAGGTAGCGTACTTATTTTCTTAGCTGTTTCCCCAGTTATAGCAGCCACACTCCAAAGGGAGGAGCTGGTAGATGGGGGACATGCAGGCAGCCCTGCAGCCTGCTCCTGATCTCCCTCTTTTCCTAACCCCTGGCTCAGCCATGGCAGCATGGCTGGAGGTGGAGGGAGCATGGACTTAACCCATGTAAAAATGTTAAATCCTGAAAACCAGCTCTAAAGGAAGAGTATCTGCTCCAAGGCAGTCCAAGTATCCACAAAAGCCTGTCCCCAGTGAAGTCGGGGGGAGTTTTGCCCAACTCCTCCGTTGGATCAAGGTGGAAAACGTTGCCTGTATAGACCTTAAACCCCCTTATCCAATTCCCCTCCCTCCAAAACCCTTTCCCAATGGATTTCATGGGAGGCAGAAGGGCACTATGTGAACTCAGGAAGGCTTCTCTGCCTGGAGAGCAGCGCTGCTCAGAGTCCGTCTGCCTCTTCCCAAGCAGGAAGCTCCTGTTCTGCTGATGGAGGGACTCCAGCCTCTCCACCACACACAGCAGATGCTGACGCATGGTGAGTAATTTCACCACAATGACCTCGCCATGGTGCTGCTCAGAGCCCTTCTGCTAAGTGCTAGGGCCTCAGCCAAGTGCAGGAAGCCCCAGCATGCTCGCTCCAAGCTGGCCAAGGAGCACTGTGGGCTCTTCTCTCAGCAGTGATGCTGCTTCCTCACAAGGAATTCTTCTTTCCAGCATTTTTCACTTGGGAACCAAGTGATTTGCCAATTACAAGTGCAAGAAGCAAGACCAGTCCTTATTTAATCACTTACTCTGGAAGTTTACCATGCAGCTGTGTATTGTGCTTCATCTGCTGAGCTCTGCTTGGCCTTCAGGCTGCTGTGTGTGGTTGGCATAGGTGGAGGCTTCTCTTGCCCAGCAGATCAGCAGCACTGCTGAACACAGGGCAATAAGAGCTGGCACCAAAGCATGGAGGAGTCAGGCCACAGCATCACCCTCTGTGCACCATCAGGCACCAGGCAAGGTCTGGGTGAGCCCATGCTCAATCCAATCTAAGTCTTTTCCCTTTGGGTATAAGCCCAAATCTGCTCAGCCCATCCAGTGCCTTGCAGCTGTGGCTGCAGCAGCACCTCCCTAGGGAAGCTTCACTAACTTCCATGGAGCTGCCCCCAGGGTCTAGATCTCTGTCAAGCCCGTGGGTGGCCAGCCCTGATGGAGCAGTGGAAAGCAGTTTCCAAGCTCTGTGTTCCATCTACCCTGGGCTGCCACTGCTGCAATTTATCCCACTGAGAGCTGGCTACAACACCAGTGCCCACCAACATCAGCACCAGGCAAGGCCTGTTTTAGATCCAGCGGTTGGGGATCTCTCTTAATCCTTTAATGAGTCTACCCACAATAATTTCCAGGCACCCTCCTGTGCTTTCCCCATCCAATTCCTCATTTCTGCCACAGCCAGGGAGCCATTTCTTTTAGTTAGGAAAGCTTTTTCTGAGCTGCCTGAAGAAATCAGGCAGGGAAATCACAATGGAACAGAAGAGCAGCAGGGGAAATCACAGTGGAACTAGAAGCAGAATAGAGAAGCTGCATGGCCTATTCCTTCCCTCCCTACAGAACACATAAGAGCAGGAGCTCACTGTAGGAGGACTGCATTTAGTAACCGAGCTGGTGAACACAACTCATCTATGCTGATGCAGAAATCCAGGGTAACTAGAGGCACCAAGTCACATCCCATCACAAGATGAAAGCCAGCAGTTAGTGTCCACTTTATGAAAGCCCCTTCCTCTCACACACGCATTCAGCAAAGAGGCCACATGCTGCTTAGGAAATGTCACTGCTTTTGCTTTTCCAGCTTGTCAGTGATTGTTAAACTCGTAATATACATCACTTCTCAGTTATGGATTTGCAGAAGATGCTGGTGGCAGGATGCTCTTCCTGCACAGAAAGGCAGTGGGGGATGCAGTCCCATAGAACTGAGCTGGGGACTGAACTCAAGAATTCCAGGGTTTTCTATGGAAGAGAAATGGGTTGGGGCTGTGCTGTGCCTCCTGTTCCATGCTGGGGCTTGCTCTTAGTCACTAACAAAGGACAGACATAAGCCAGTCCAGCTCCTACCCAGCACAAGCAGGGTGCTTCTCCAAGCCATGTAAGTTCAGCAAGATCATAGGCTGTCAAAACCATGGGCTCACAGGGGGAATCACATCACCTCTTGCTCTGGGAACTGCAGCCAAGGCTACCCTTATGAGCCTTTTTTGTGTTCCCCCAGTCGAGGAACAGCGGGCAGCAAGGGGACCTGGATGGAGCACGGCGACTTGGGCGCATGGCCAGGCTGCTCAGCATCGTCTCCATTGTCCTGGGGACCGTTATCATCGTGCTCTACATTTCACTCAGCGTCAGAGGTAACATCTCCTTCTCTTTTCCCCAGCACAGCTAAAGCAGGGCCCTCACCGGTCTATAACCCATCATATAGGACACACGTGCCCACCATCACCAAACACCACCCTAAGGCAGGCGGTGCTCAATCTCAGCCCACCTGCAGTGGTAGTGCAGTAATCATGACCATCCTGAAGTGCACACACACATGCAACACACCTTGGAGAACAGGGCCCTTGCAGTAGCAACACACCCTGTTCAAAGGACCAGAACGGAAAGTCTTCCCATTGCAGGGGTTGACCATACAAGGTTCCCCTGGTGACAGATCTTGCCCTCCAAAGCCTGTGATGGGTTTACAGGGGCATAGTGGGGTAAAAACTGAAGGGTTTCGACACACAAATCCACATGCCCAGCAACCCAACCCCAAAATGTTTGGGGAGCCCCCAAACACAAACCCATCTGCCAGCCCATCATGACCAGCATGCAGCACCCGCAAACAGGAACCTCAGAACAAGGCCCAGCCCAAGAGCGTAAGGGAAGCATCAGTGACTACTGGAAGGTGCCCTAAGACTCCCCTTATTTTGCAGTTTCCTAGAGGATGTTCAAAGCATGCGAATGCCTCGAAGAGGAGGAAGACAACTTTCCTTTTGGGGGTTTTACTTTCAGCCTTGCAACAAAAAATTGTCACAGTGTAGGTGGGCAGCCCTGGACAGCCTGCTCTGGAGCGCCGTCGGAAGGAACGCATGCTTCTACTTCATCGCCTTTTGGAAATGAGTTTGTGCAAGTGATGGGATAACAAACACCGCCAGAAGGAATGGGAAGGGACATGGGATGCCACGCAGAGAGGAGAAGGGGGAAATTCACTACCTCATTCCCCTCCAGCAAAACTCACGGAGTGGGGAGACAACTAAAGTACGAGAGAAGGGAGTTCCAAGAAGGAAGCTTCTTTTAAAAGGCGAGAACAGGACATTCTGAGGAATCCTCCTGAGGATTTTGGCACAAGTCACTGAATCCATGGGGAATTGTTGGTTTTTAAATCGTCAGATTCTGTCTCTACAACAAAAAACCCCCCCAAAGCTCAAACTGCCATTGGGAGCTGAGAGCTGTTCCATGGAGGAGGAGGGAAGAGCAGAGCTGCAGCAGGACCACGGCTCTGCTCCGCACGAAACTGCAGCAAAAGCTGGAGGATGTGGTGGGTGCTTTTGTATTTTTGATGAAAAACACACAAACAAAAAAGAGACACTGACCATTTGCATGCCTTTGGGAATGTTCTCCATGTCTGTTCCTACGAGCTCTTTTATCGCTTAGGGCAGATCTCAGAGCTGGCAGAGCAGGATGTTGCTGCATGAGAACCCCAGGCTCCTCCTCACCCTGACCCAGCGGTGGGGTTTTTAATGGAATGAAAAATACTGCTTTCTCTGTGAACCCACCCATTTCCCTCTCTATGCACCCGAAGTGAGGTTAATACTCATGGCGCTGAGAAAAGAGCCTGGTATATCTGTAGCAGCAGTATCATGGCACGGAGAGCCCGTTCTACCCACTTACATATTTATGTCACATCATGTCCATCACACAGAAGCTCCAGCATGATCCAGCCCCCACTTTCCAACCCTTTTGGGCTTCAGTTTAGGGCTTTCCAGGAGATTTTCAGAGGCAAAGAGGAGTTTAAAAGCCCTGTTCCTGTCCCTGCATCCCTAAGACGCTCTTCTGCATCTCTGGAAGTCTCCAGCATCCCCGGAGCTGGCTGGGGTCAGTTCCACAAGTAGTGTTATTTTTTAATGTTTTGTATTTAACATAACAAGAAAACAGACTTTGCTCCTCCCAATCTGCCTGTAGGCACTGTGCACTCTGCCATGTCTTCCACACCATGCTTTTTCCCCATGGGATCCAATCCCAACACTCTCCCTCGAGCCTCCATTCAGCCCCATCCCTTCTTCCCCCTCACCCTGTCTGTGCTGTGGGTTGTCACTGAGGTTGGTCTCTACCCGACCACCCGGACTATGCAAAGTTTTATTGCCTGTGGTTTATTCAGGCTCTGTAGGTGATTTCTGACCATATCCATGGGCTCTGCATTAGCTGAGCCTCTCTTTTATCAGAACTTTGCCGGCACAAGTACATGACCAAGAGCTGCACTCCCTGGCCCTTCTGTTGGCTCTAGCTGGCAACCTGGCACCAAGAACGATGGACTGCACCAAGGTGCGAGGTGCTTCAAGGCACTTCTGCTCCCAACCATCAATCTCCTGGGGAGAAAAAACCCCAGACAACCCGAACCTTAGACCAAATCAAACGTTTCCAAGAGCTTGTCTACATGGAGAATCTACTGCACACCATAAGAAACTCCACACATGGTAACTGTTTGGCACTAGCTTCTCTGGACTATGCAAGTGCACATGTGGGGTTAGCACAGTGCAGGGTGCACTGTAAACCCACCCTTAGTTACCCCTGAACTCAAGGAATGCCTAGGGAAAGGAAACACTTTAAAGAGGAGCAATCAAACAGGTGACAAGAACGCCTATGGCTCTGCATGGTAGTTAGCGCAGAAAGCCACATCCCCTACACACGCTGTTACCATTCTTCCCTATGTTAAATGGGGTTCAATAGCAATAGCACATCCCTACAGCGCTTTTCCTGGGGCTCCATACCCATCCACCCCTTTGCCAGCACTCTATTACAAACCATGGGCTTCTAAAATGCACCAAATTCTCAACACCTCACCTTATGGTTGATGAAATCCCATCAAACCCTCCCAAAGTTTCCTTCTTTAACACTCGAATCCAAGAGCTGCTTGCTGGGAAGCACACATTATTTTCCTCTAGCTCTATAAGGGCAGTGCTGCCTGTCTGTGCATCTTCTGCCCTTTGGGCTGCCAAAATTCAGCTTATGGTAAGAGCTGAGCAAGCTCCTCCTTGGGCAGGAAGAGCTGACATTGAGGGAAAACTGCCGCAATGAGTTCTAGTACTTGAGATCACCCAACATTTATTAAGGAAGAATTGAAATGCTCTTCTATCATTACATAAAGCCTTTCACCAAAAGAGCTTTCCCTCATTGAAAGGATTAAACCCTGCCACCCCCCACGAGGTGGGTTACCATTCCACTGCTCTAATTGCGCCGATGGCAAAGTTGCTCAGTCACATGAGCTCCATAAAGAAACCTGTGTTGCTGTTTCCTCCTCATTAAACCCACCTATGAATCCAGATTTCCTTCACGCTGGGTTGTTCCAAGAGGATCTACGCAAACACACACCACACTTCAAAACGCATTGGGATACCTGCACTTGTAGGAAGAAGGGGGCTTTATGGGGCAGCCGCAATGGTCCTTGCCACAAGTCCCAGGCTGGGGAAGCACAGGGGAACCAGAATCCACCTGAATGCAGGAGAAGGCAGAAGCTTTCCCAGAAGGCCCCATGGTGATGATCTGTTGCTTGTACCCAATGTGGTTTGTGCCTTCTGTCTTCACCTGGATCATGGGGCTGCTGAGGTGACTGCTTCTTGCCTCACTATTAGCTAGAATAAAATAGGGGGGAAAAGGAGACATTTAAATGCCTTTCACTTTAAAATCTTCTTTCTGGTTAGATACAGTTATCCTGCCCTCTCGGATGCAGCTTTGTGTTCCTAACCTGCACTCAAATCCAGGGGAAAGCCTCTATGGTTCCTCCTGACATAATATCCTCCCTCCTTGCATCCTGGCTTTCCAGGGCTGGAGAAATAACTCCCCCAGGGTTATCCAGAAAGTCTCCTCTCCCTGCTCTCCCCCAGCTTCCCTGTACCTTTTGCAGCCTCGCATTCTGCCAGGGTTTTGCCACTAGATCCTTGCTCTCCACATCCCACCGTTTTATCCTAGCCCAGCTGCCTCTTTGGCTCTCATTTTTGGGTGCATCAGCTTGCATTCATGAAGAAAAGCTGCTGAGCCCCCCAACCCTTGACACCCTCCTCACTATTGCGTTATGAGAGGTAAATCACAGCACTTCAAACAGGGGCCAGCAGTAGGCAGGGATCCTCTTTTGGTCTATGGGGAACAACAGCATCCCTCATGATCCTGCCACATCCAGGCACAAGGGCTCCTCTCCTTAACTGTGTTTTTAGCATGCAGGAGGGTGATCACAACTATGTCATGGAGAGACTTTCCCTCTCCATCCCCACAGCCAGGCCCTGGTACTTGTGTGACAGCTCTTTGCCACCTGCTGCAGCCTCCTTTCTGCACACACACACGTCAGAATCAAGGTTTCCAGGTTTGCAACTAAAACAGTCACGAAATCCTCAGGGTCTGGCCAATCTCTATGCCCTAGTGATGGAGAGGTGAGAGATCCAAGTGATGCGATGGCAATGCAGCCTTACCTGCAGTGGAGCTGGTAGGAGGATAGCTTGATGAAGAGCTGGAGAAGGTGGGAAACGTCTCTAAATGTAAGTGGAAGTAGGAGTTACGATCGACAAGTGTGAGGTCCCGGTGGGATATAAATACACAGTTTGCATGGCTTGGGAAGGAGTCTCTGAGCAGAGCACGTGACTGTTGGCACCTCTCTATCACTGGTGTCCCTGGGCTCCTCTGCCAAGGCTTTGGGAAGAGCTGGGCTCTGCGGGGTGACGCAGAAGAGCCTTCACTGGGTACAGCAGTGCTAAGTGGAAGACAGGCAAGGTAGCTTGGTTTCATACCAGCTTCTTATAGATGCAGTGACTAAAACAGTCAGGAAAGGTCTAGCAGGAATCAGTCCCAGCAACACGTGCATGGGTGCTGACAGAGGAGGCAAAAGAGAGAAAGCAACAAAAGATTTGATTTCAGACTTTGCTTGCTAATGAGGGCTTGATTTTTCTGGTGGGTTTTTCACTCTGTTCCCATGTTCCCCCTATTTATACTTAACATGCATCCCCCCTAGAGCAGTGCACGAGCCTCACAGGCTCGTCCCTCCCATCCTCTGCCTTTTCCTCAATCCAGAACAGGTCTCACTGACCATGAGGTGTCATTGCTGGGCTTCACTGACAGGGGTTATCCAGGAGGAGGGAAACTGCTCCTCTAAGGCTCTGACCCAGACTCCAGCACATACCACTGCAGTAGCTGCCCTTCCAAATACAGGCTTCTCCATGTAGACAAGGGGAGCAGATCCTACCTTTCCTATAAAATTAAACCCCTGTTTCCATTCAGGGTCCAGGGAGAGGCTGCAGAAATGCACCGGCTGGGCTGCTCCCATGACTTACTCCTTTTGTATCCCCAATGCACCCAACCTCACCCCATCACTTTGTTCCTTGTCACAGGACCAGGCCAGGGCTGCGTAATCAGGCTGAAGCCATTGCAGATTTAAGGTGGTTTTTCTTTCTATAGAAATCCTTTAATTCAGGCAAAGACTGCTCGGTTTGAACTGGAAACTCCCAAGCTTGGGCACAAGCCAAGGGGGTGCTGGGGGAAAGCAGCCTTTCAGAGTGGGAACGTTTGCAAAGCATTTGCTGACACCAGTAGGTAGCAAAATTCAAACCTATAAATACCCATCCGGGACAAGAAACATCAGAAAGGGGAACGTGTGTGGGATTCACCAAGGCAGCCCTGATGCCACTTGTTAGATGGTGCCCAGGACGTGATCCTTCACATGGAAGTGCAGGGTCTATCCCCCCACTGCCACAACCACCGTCCATGCACCAGCTCCTCCTGTTTTGAAGCCAAACTGGAAGAGCCCCGTTTCACACACAGCATGAACACATCAGGAACTGCAGCTGGGTGCTTCTCTTTGCTGATGGGTGTTTCTTTCCCTGCAGGATGATGTGGTATATCCTATACACTTTCTTTGTATTTCTTGGCATGAGATAAATTAAAATGTAACATGCATGGTCAATGCTGAACTTGTTTCTTCTGTCTAAATGAGAGAAAACATCCAAACATTTGACTATTGCCTCACACTCAGAGCGAGTGCAGGGTGAAGCTGGTATTTTGGGTGCAATGGGTGGAAAACATACACATAAGCAAAAGGCAGAAGAAAACAGCAAAGGGCAGAGCAGAGAAAGGTCCAGACAGGTCAGCCTCATGCTGTGGAATCAGGCAGCACTGAGCTCCTTGGACCTGGTCTAGTGGAAGATGTCCCTGCTCAGTGCAGGGGCTTGGAACTGGATGAGCTTTGAAGGTCCTCCCAACCTGAACTATTCCATGGTTCTATTGTGGGAGGCCTGCTGCCAGATCAGGGAAGGAGGAGGAATCCTCCCTGCTTGCAGCACACAGGGATGGGATGGGGGATAGCCACTAGGAACTGCTGCAGCTCAATAGTGTGGTGCCCAATCAAGTACAGGAGAACACATCCCAGATCTGCCCAAACCCCCAAATCATTGATCCAGGCACAGATTTCAACGGTGACAGCAACCTCTGCCTCCATTCAAAAAGCCCAAATGCAAGCAGCTCCAGTGACCAATTCCTTTATAAATCCCTTAAACCAAAGCTTGAAACCCCAGCCATTACCGAACCCACTGGCTTCACTCTTTCCCCAACCAGGCTGGAAGGCTGTTGGCTTCCTTGGGTCACTACCAGGGTTTGTTTCTGTGTAACAGCACACTGTGAAGCTGAAGTGCACAACCAGTTCATTCAGCTGAATCCTGACACTCTCCTCTCGCCACACAGCCCTGGCATCCTCTGGGAATGAATGGCGCTGCTGCTTCCAACCCAGCTCAGCTTGGAGAGACCAATTGCCAAGTCTGAGATGAATTGGTTGTCCTACACAGCTCTTGTCTCTGTACAACACACTCAAGCAGCCCAGGGCAGGACTTAGTGGAGGTAACAGCCTCACAGCTTCCCAAAGATGACTCCTTCCGTCTCCCAGCAAAGCAGCACGCGCACGGGAGGCAGCAGGGATCACAAATGAGCCTTTATGGCCCCAGAGCCGGTACCAGACACAGCGCTTCCCTTTCCATCCATGTCTATGATGGAAAAAGACAGATGTAAACTCTGCAATACTGGCTGCCCGCAGCGTGATTCAGCATCAAACCCACTTAATGGCCCTGCCTGGAGCCAGTGAGGTTCCTCAGGGCAGAGGCAGGTGAAGCTGGGTGCACTGAAGAGCACTGCCCAGGGCTCTCCTCCCTCGATGGAGCCCATGGGTTATAACTCAGCAGCAAACGCTGCAGTGAAACAGATTGAGCTCTTTGACTTTGCTCTGGTTGCCTTTGGAAATGGTTATGCCCATTATGCTGGCGAGGCAGCGGGGTGAACAGACCATCCAAGGCAATCCCTGTGGCCCAAACCCAAATCCCTCTGATGTGACACAGCGAAGCTTGGGTGTACTTGTAATTTTCAATCAGTGCTGTTATGATAAACTCCTTTTTCCTTTCATAAGGCTACAAACTGTAAGGGTTTTTTGGGTGGCAAAAGATAAATAAATAGGAAAAAACCCCAGGAACTCAAAGCCAGAGAGGATGGAGATTAAATGCTCGTGAACTCATGAAAACCAGACCTGTCCTCATGTGCACCTCAGCCAGCAACCAAAGGACAGGAGTTAGCTCTAGATCTGCCTCTGCCCACAGCACAAAGCCCAGCCTATGTAAACCAGAGCTTGGCGCAGTGTTGGACTGTCCCTAAGGTTTCCTATGGTTCAGGCAGCACAGCCCTGGTGCAGCAGTGCCTGAACACCTCCCAGTGAGGCAGAGCTGCCCCACAGCCTCCAGCACATGGGCAGTGCACTCAGCTTGCTTTATCCCTTTGCCCTTCCCTTACACTGTGCTACCCACCCCAACCTGGCTCTGTGCATTTTTAGCACATCAAGTGTGTTTCTTCGGTGCATCCATTCCCCACTGCAGGTCTGAGTGGATGTGCTGGGTCTTACTCCTAAACACCTTCCCCTTAGCAACGCTACCTAAATCAGTGCTCTTGATGCCCAGTTTCACATACCAGAGCTTGCCTATCAGCTGCTCAGACCTGTACCTTTAAGAGCCACCAGCCACAAGTACTCACAGCTACACAGCTCCAAGCTTACACCACACTACAGCTACTCCCATTTGGCACTAGGGCTGGGCTTTGCCTGTGTTATCCAGCAGCATCCCCTTGCTGCCTCTGCTCACCTTGAAGTGCAGGAGGCACAAAGGCTCTGGGCAATGAGTGTGGGTACAGGGGAGGTCCAAGGAGCCCCTCTGTTTGTCCTGAGGGAGAAACAAGCCAGAGGCAGTTAGGAAATTCAGTGTAACTCACACCCCACTATGCAGCAAGGGACTTGTGGTTGTGGTTGGTGGTACCTGTGCATAGCCAAACACGGGTGGTGGGGAGAGCTTTCGAGGAACAGATGCAATTTGCCTCTCAGCACACGATGCTGGAGGTTGCTTTAAGCCATCTTTGGCCTTTTGCGTGCATTGCTTAAAGAGCTGAGCAGGCAAGAAGGCTGAGAGGAAGGAACAATGGCTTTGTCCTGGATTTCACTCACATAAAACCCCAGCTTGATTGAGATCCCCCTTCAGTGGCGAGATTCCCCTCGGAGCATCCTGACCATGTCACCGAGGCAGCCGGGCAGATGCAGGCTCCAGACTTCAAAGCAGGCAGCTGACAGCCTGGCCTCTGATGTCTCGCTGAGGAGGTGGGAGTGCCGAGCGCTTTAGCCTCCTGTTTTATTAATACACTGCTCTGATGGGCTCATGTATAATAGATTGGCAAAGGAACAGCAAGAGGTTTACATCCAATTTCCATGTTGCATGTTCCCTACTAAACACCATGGGCTCCCCGTTCACCTCCTGTTTGCCTTTGCTAATGAATTTACATGAGCTTTGGGGTTCAAGCACAGGACAAAAAGTTGGTCCCCAGCTCCTCAACTGGCTCCTGTGACAGTGGAGATGCCAGATGACATTAGGGTGTGTGGGGGACACCTTCAAGGTTTGCAGCTCAATGGAACACGCTCCTGGTGGGCTCCACGGCAGAGAAAAGCTGAGTTTGGTTTTGTAAGGGTGCCAAAAGCCTCCATCTTCCCATTTCCCCACCCAGAACCAGCCTTTCCCTTTAGGGATCAAGAGTTCCTCGCAGCATGACTCTGCTGTCTCCAGTGCGAAGCTGTCACCACTCCCCTGCCCACACAGAGCCACAGCTCCCACATCTACCTAGCGTTCCATGAGGACTGCGCTGATCCCACACGGCACAAGGTAGATGTTTCTGTCACATCTCAAACCATGTCTGCTGTCAGACAAGACATAACTGGTAAACTCTATGGGACCAGTGGGTAGGACTGCACAATGGAAAGGAGGAGAGCCCGGCTCAGTGGGAATTGCACCAGCGGATCAGGGCACTGCTCTAAATGAGGATCTTTCCTTTATGGTGTTTACTGCTGCATCCTTCACAAGATGAAAACTCCCATCCAATACCTCCAACAGAGTAATGGGGATTTCTCCATGAGCTAAGCTACCACTTTATGCGCGGAGGAAAAAGACAACTGATGGCCCTCATTGTTTCCAGCTTAGCTGCAGTGTCGGATGCTATTCTTGGTCAGGAGCTGCTGAACGCTGCGCTGAGGCTTGTGGAGTTGTTTGCTTTAATAGCACAGAGCATGGAACAAAGCAAAGCTGGGAGTGTTCCTGGTGAAACGCTCCTTCTGCTGAGCTCACTGCCTCTTGGAAACATTTCGTTATCAGCTGCAGGCTCTAAAGCAGTTGCTCGGTCTCGGGTCCAGTTGAATAAAGCCCGTGTTTTATGCTCCTTGATGCAAACAGGTCACTTCTCCAATTCCGGTTGGGCAGGAAAACAAAGCAGCACGTCACCCACCGCACTGTAATTCATTCCTGCTCTGAAACAGATGGCCCAGGTACACAGAAAATGCAATACAATTAAAGGAAAGCTCTGAAGCGATGCTCCATTGTTACCTTGATTTTTGACTGCGAAACATACAGTGGGGATAAGCTGAAGTGTCCCCAAAAACGGGCCAACAGCTGTGTCAGGCCAGCACCCACCTCTGAAGGGCATCAGTGGTACCATGCTTGCAGAAGGGACTGGGCTGCTGAGTTAAGGAACAGCTTTTCCTGAGGAAGCAGAGGTTCGTGCCCCATGGATATGTCTGTGCTTAGACCTTGGGCGGTTGGTGGTGGTGCAGGATGGCCAACACATGCCCATCTGACGCAGTGAAGCACAGGGGATGCTCTGTTAGCAAAGACAGCTGCCTCCAAGAGCCTTTTCAAAGGCCAAACACATGAACTGGAGTGAATGGAAGAGATCTGGATATTGAAATCCCCATGGCAGCACCACTCGCATCCCTCCCCTCCCAGAGGCACCATGGCACAACGGGAGCTGAACTACCCCTGAAGCATGACCAGAGTTGATCATCCCCAAATGCGTCGGGTTCTTTTTCATTCACAAGCTTATTTACACAGGAGCCATTTACATTTCCTGAAGCATATGGAAGCACAGGAAGAGCTGGCCAGCAGAGCCCTGAAGGCACAGTTGCTACCTGAGCACAAGGACCTATTTCTGTGGAGCGGGCAGAATCATGCCAGGAACGGTCCCTGCTGCAGGCTGAGCCCTGCCGCCCGCTGCCTCTTCCCAAGCTGTATTCCTTTACATAAGCAGTGCAGGCTTTTATAGACCTGACTCACAAACCTCCCCACCTCAGTAATATTTTAGGGTAAATTTAGCGCTGGTGATACACGCCTGACCCAGAGGGAACTCCATTTATAGCACAGCAGGGAAATATCCACATCTACCCCCTTCCGCACTTGGGTGTTTCAATCCCCCTATACTGGAAGGTGGGGGGGCACACACAGGTGATCCTACCTGGACACAGGCACCCAAATGTCTTTGGTCCCAGATGAAAGGTGAGGAATATTGGCCCCACTTCCAAGAACCTTGCGCCGGGCAGATGGGAGCGGGTAAGGAAGACCCAAACTGACATCGGAAGGGATGGAAGCCTTCCTGCTCCCCGTGCTGTGCTCACATACCGATGAGGCTGTCAGTGGATTTCCAGCTCTAGGTGTAGCTTTGGTTGATGAGCTTCGAGCCACCCCAGCACAGCCTTTGTGGACTGCAAAGCCAGGACAAGTGTTTTCTGTTAAAGAAACCAAAATGAGACCAAACCTAAGTTCCTGTGTTTGAAAAGTCCACTTGGAGCCAACCATGGATGCAGCAAGAGAGGAGAACCTGATGGGGAGACAAAGGCAAAGCAGCACAGAATGCAAGGCCTAAACGGACACGATTGCACAGGACCTTAGAATCGCACCACAGGCTGACTGCATTATCTGCTGGGCAGATACTAACTCATTCACAGGGTGCAGAGTGGAGACAACGTGAAAATAACCCACAATGAGAAGTGCAAATGCTGCTTCAAAGGCTTTAAAGAGGGACTTTAATTATGGCCAGACTTCTGCTTTACCCGCAGCGCTCTCAAAACTGGGTTAGCAAAGCCTCAGGGTCCCATTAGCACAGAGAGCAAAGAAGGGCTGCCACGGCACGGAGATGAAGAGGGATGAGCAGCAGCACACATGGCTGTAAGGGGCTGAGCTGGCTTGCAGAGGGATATGCAGGCAAGAGGAGGCTCCGAGTGTTTAATGAGCTGCTGAGGCACAAGTGCTGGCAGCACGCTGGTACCTGCAGACCCCCGTTCTGGCATGCAGCAGATGTGAACACCTCCTGGAAACACGGAGGCTTCTCTTCAAGCAGTCAGAAATCAAGTCCACGCAGCAGCGCATCTCCCACGTTGAGGCAGGGGGAAAACAAAGGCACTCCTGTCTCTGCCTATGAATTCCTAACGGAGTGCTCGGCTCCCTTTCAGCAGGAAATCTGCTCATGGAATTGCACCAGTACTAAAGGAGCAGAGCGTGGCTCATCTATAATGCAGGAACACCCACTGCGCCCGAGCCTGTCAGGAAGGACAGCGGATTTCAATATGAACAACAGTATTCTGGGAGGCGGATGGTTAAAAATATGTCTCTTACGCCTGTGCCACTATAAATTATTGACTGCACAAGGAGCTGGAAAAAAGGATCCAGCTCCATTAACAATTTATTTCCTAATCCAAACGAAGATGGAATTTTATGCACCACTTATTGCCACGCTGCAACTGGAAAGACCCAAGCGCACTGCCCACCAGCGAAAACCAGCACGGCCTTGCCGTTCCCACAAGGGGTTGGAGTTTCTCTCTCGAGCTTGAAGCAGTCAAAGCTCTCCCTTGAGAAGGCATATGGTCATTCCTGAATATTTAGTAGGCACATTAAGGATACAGAAAACTACCTCTGCTTTAAAGCTGCATTGCATGTACAGCACAACAGCCGAGAGCTGCCTCCTTCCATCCCAGCCTCATGCAAATGCATGGGAATGACACTGCCAGGCAGATTTTGTTGTTTGAGAATCCCAGCCTGGTTTGGGTTGAAGGGACCTTAAAGCTCACCCAGCTCCAACCCCTGCCATGGGCAGGGACCCCTTCCACTGGAGCAGGTTGCTCCAAGCCCCTGTGTCCAACCTGGCCTTGAGCACTGCCAGGGATGGGGCAGCCACAGCTTCTCTGGGCACCCTGTGCCAGCGCCTCAGCACCCTCACAGGGAACAGCTTCTGCCTCAGAGCTCAGCTCAGTCTCCCCCCTGGCAGGTTCAAGCCATTCCCCTTGGCCTGGCCCTACAGGCCCTTGTCTCCAGCCCCTCTCCAGTTTCCTTCCCTTTGGGCACTGGAGCTGCTCTAAGGTTTCTCCAGACCCTTCTCTCCTCTGGGCTGAACAAGCCCAGCTCTGTCAGTCTGGCTCCATAGGAAGTAAATAAGAGTGAGCACCACCAGCAACCCCACCAGGTTACAGAGGGGTCCTTCAGGCATGATGCTGCCTGGTCTGAACACCCAGGGGTGGAGGGGATTCAGACTGCAGAGGTGCTACAAAACTGCAGGACACCACAGAACATCACGGAGAGAGCATCTAGAGTTGCTTGTACCATGCTCAAAGTACCTACTTACTTTTGGTGTTCGTGTTGTGATTGGAGGAGCAGGGGAAAAATAAGCTCTTAAACTACAAAACCTCTTCAAATGAACATCAGTCAACACAGCAGTTTTGGGGTGCAGTTGGGAATTGCAGGTTTTCTGCTAAGGGTACATAGAAAATTTGGTAAAGCTTACCTCTACGGAGCATCATCCTTGTTCCATCTGAAAGTCTTGACTACATCCAGGCCTTTCCAATGCAGATGCTTGAAATGGAAGCAGAGGAGTCCAGGTCTGCACATACAGGTAGGTAGGAGGAAACACATCCCATCACACCAAGGATTTGGGGCCAGGAAATGCTCCATCACATCTGATACTTGATACCCAAACAGGGAAACACACTGTTTCATATGTCCAGTGTCAATCCTAAGATGGAGAGATGAATATTGTCTGCATCTCCCCTGAGGTTTAGGGAAGCAAAGATTGTCAGGGGGAAAGAACCAAACACCTTGCTTAGAATTCTAATTTATTATTAAATTACATATCAAAGCTTTTTATTTAATACATACAGAGAATGCACAATAGGTGAGAACAAAAATAATTACAGGTACAATAAAATAAGTCTCCAGAAGCTGTATGAAAAGCAAAATATCAGAAAGTGCAATCAGTTACAGGGGTCTGGACTGGGATACTTTGTGAGAAAGGGGTTTGGTTTCTGGCCTGGGTGTTGACTCAAACTGCTGCCTTCACTCAGTAGGAGGCACACCAACAGCCACTTCGGTGTTCCCAACTGAGAGCATCACCACTGGTTTCCCATATCCAGCTGACAGGAGAGACACGGGGCACCAAGAGGACTTGTCACCCAAGAGATGGCTCAGTTTTGGCTCGGAATGTCTTTCACTGGAGCCTCCTGTGCTGCACGGTGCTCCACAGGCCCACTGCTCTGAAGGATTTCGTAACCTGGCACTGTCTCTAAGGGGGGTTGGAATTACTTCCTTCTTCAGAGCAATATAGCTTTTACCTCTCCTTCTGTGTCAAATGAAGGCTTTTGGGGAGAAAAAAAACCGTAGAAGTAGGAAAAGGCTCTGCATTAAGTGATTTTGGGACACAAGCTGCTATGTTCAGGCAGCAGAAAGAGTTGTGACTATACATATTACACAATCAGAAGTGGTGGACCAGGCCTCAGTCCCTGTGCAGCAGCTTGGAGGGGAGCTTCAGGAATGCAACTCCGCAGGGGACAAGCTCTTGACAAGCTATCTGAAACATTCACATCACCCAAAACTCTACTTCTGCTCTTTTGTCTTCAGCATCCAGGGAGGAACTGACTCTTTCTTCTCCCAACAACATTAAGACCACTGAAAGGAAGGACTTCTAAAACTACCAAGTGAGAAATTCTAGTTGATTATTCCATGTAATGAATCCAGCAGGAATTTACACCACACCTCGATGTGCTCCTGGAATCAGTATCGTGCCTTCCCAGGAAGGACATGCTCTTGTATTACCAGAAGCTCCCACTGCTTGGTCCCAATGCTTCCCCCCTTGCTCTGGCTTGCTCCCACACAGGGCTGGGGGTATGTTATGGCTGAGGTTTAAGGAGCGTGTGTGGGAAACGTGCCCTGTACAAACACCCCGGATTTCCTCACTTCATTTCAATGCCTTAGCAGTAATTTTCTTAGCACAATCCTATTCGGTTGAGTTACAGAACTGCAACTTTGCCAGGAGCTGCAGAAATGAGACTTGAACCACGTTTTTATCCCTTCGAGCAAGAGGAACCACACAGAAGGAAAAGCTTAGAGAACATATTTAGCAACAGGAGACATACAAACCTATATTTTGAGATGAAAAACTACAATCCCCTGCTTTCATTTTACAGCCCATTGCTCCAACTGCAGCTTCATGTGTTAGAGATGTCCAAGAGAATTAGTGAGCCTTTCTCCTCTGCTATATGTGAGCACAGCAGAGAGCAAACCCGCCTGCTCACATTGCTAGGGCACTACCAGGAGATGCTAAAGGGGGAACTACAAGGTTAATTAAATGGATTATTCAACACAAACCCTGTCTCAAAACCAACACAAATAAAAGCCATGGAGGGGTTGCCAACACTGAAACCATTTCCAGTAAAGCTTTATCAGAGAGAATTCAGTATATTTTGGTTATTTTATACTAAAATATATCAGTTCCTCCATTACATTTTCATAACATGAAAAATCAGTTGTTTACATACTTCTTATAATCTACATATTTTCCATAGCAGCTTTTTCACACAGTAAGATTAAATATATGCACCAAATCATCAATGAAGTCCAGCAAAAAGGTTGTTACAAGATTAAATAAATGAATGCATTTACGGTACTGCAGATCTTATATTGCCAACTATAGAGCAACCACGTCCTACAAATCCTAAACAGAAGCACGACTGCTGATCAGGGTCCCTCAGGGTGGTGAAGGAATCAAAGAGAAAGTGCTGGGAGAAGAGGTTTGATCTCCCAATGCAGAGATTCATTAATAAACCTCCTTTATCCATCCAGGTTTTTTATAAACCCCTTTCATGAACACTTCAAACCAGGAGCCTTCCCAAACCAACCAGATAATCACCCTTTATTTACAATACAGCCCCACAGGTTTACATGTATCAGTCCAAATGCCTTCCAATCCCAATGAGGACCGATTAGAAGGTCTTTGTGAACTTCTTAGCACACAGTATTGGTCTGCAAATAAACCTTCCAATGCACACAAACAGTTTAGGTGCAACAGTGTGGGGTTTTCACACTACACAGGCAGGAGCCTTTACTCCCTCCAAAAGAAACTGCACAGACACTATAAAAAGCAGTAGAAAATTGTGTCTGTCCCACCAGACTCTGTTCCAGAAGAGAACTCAAGAGACTAGGCTGACATTTGTGGGTAATGTTATACAGGAAATCTGTTAGGAGCACTGTAAATTGATTGGGAAAAAGAGTTAAAAGTTCTTGGAAAGCTATTTCAGTGCCTCGGTTATTGAGTTATGATATGACAGATGGAAAAGAGCTGCTGAAAGAACAGGGAAATCTGTAATCCGTGAATGTGCAATACCAAAGCCATTCCTGACGTCAGCTCTGTTCAGGGATGGAAACACAACAGGAGTCATGGTGCATGTCTGGATGAAAAAAGACTTTTTTTCTCCCCAGATACTGGTAAATAATACTTGTTTTATTGTTCATACATTCAAATGTTTACTATGAGGTGTTATGTCCCTAAGTTTCACACGCAGATCCATCTGCCTCAGGTAGGACCATCGTAATTCTCATTTCCAATTGGCATTTAGGTTATATCCTACTTTACAGTGTAAAAATAATAATGCTATTAGAATAACTTTATCTAAATTACAATATAGACTTTCCAAACTGCTTATCCTGTCTTTATAAAGACCTTTATGACACCAGCCAAAATCAAAGTATTTATACCCAAAAGACTACTTTTAGGTGGAACTCATGTTTGGTCACTTCTCAGATGACTGAACACTACAGTAAACAGCTGCTAGGACACTGTGCTCCCTTTTTACAAAGGGGGACTCGTTAGTCCCTTTAAAGCCACAAGAAACCTTACAACTCTTCCTCAGAGGGTAATTTATTCATATCCTGTGCAAAAAGTGAACTAAAGAACCCTTTCTGTTTGTTTTTTCTACTTGGAGGAATTCATGTGAAGCACAGTTTTCACAGCACAAATGATGCAGAAATAACTATCTCAACCATGAGTTAAAAAAAAGGATTACAGAACATGTATTTAGTAGTAAAGCAACCTGACGGCTTAAAGCTGCAATATTCTTCTCACAGGGCAAAAGTGTTCAGTGTTGTGCTTGGCCTATGGGGGAAAACAGGTTTCCTGCTGAGTTTCTACCCAAGGCAAGCATAATGATGATAGAAGATCCTACAAGCCAACAACAGACCTCCCCAGCACTGCTGAGCACAGACGTTTTTCCACCTATTCTGGTAAGCGTCCCATATTTACTTACCTTGCAGTGAAAAGGGGAATTAAAGACAAACAAATCCCACCAAATTTAAACCAAAGGAAGATGTATGGCAGGGAAGAAGAACACCGCAGCTTCAACCCAAACCCAGTGTCACAGTCTACCATCATAAGCTCTAGACATCATGCTGATGCTCCCAGCCGTGATGAACAGGCTGTTGGAAGTCTGTCGCTTCCCCCACTCACTTTTTATTGACTGAGGGGGGGAAAGGGTTGGTGGTGATGAGTTTAGCAAAGTCCATCGAGGAGCATCCATCAATGGAAAGCATACAGCAGCAGTAGGATGGTACAGATGCCAATAATGCCACCCAAGATGAGGGAATCCCGTCGTTTCCGAAGGTTGATCCTTTGAATCAGGCTGTTCACTGCTGGAAACCGATCTTTAAGGAGTCTGAGTCAAGGTCATATCAGCAAAACTTGACTTCTTAACTAACAAGCCCCAAAGTCTGTATGTAGAAACCCCAATACTACAGTACACAGAAACACAGAACTACTCCCAAGCTGAGAAAGACAGACACAGTAATAAATCCTCACTAATAATCAAAGAAATGGGAGAACAGAACAGCTTAGAGCTCACATGTACACAGAATTCAGCACCTAAATTACCAGCATTTGATGTAATTTAATCTCCAGTAGGTGAGGCTTAGTTACTTTCAATAACTGTGTTTAAATAAGTATGAAAAAAATATGGGGCAGTTACATAAAACATCTGTGGAATGTATTTAATGGAATTCTGTTACTGGCAAAGGGAACAACCACAGGCATTTGACTGAGAAAATCATGCACATTGCATGACTATGCACTGCTCAAGTATAGCACATAAGGAAGAACTCCTACTGTAAAATCATAAAGATGTAAATCTGTCTTTTAATGTACAAAATACAACTGCCAACAAGACAATAAAATTCAGAGCTTCATGTCTTTGGAACCAAGAATCTTCATGGCCAAAGATTACTGAATCTTTTTTGTTCTTGCCAGTTGCCAAGAACTGTAATGATATTAATGGGTTACCAAGATCCATCTCTTTGGGATGTAATCTGTCTAATCAAATGATGTCAATGTTGTTCTTCGGGCCCTTATGACAGGAAGGAGTAAGTGGGAAAAGGACAAACATGTATGACTTGACTATCTGGCACATTCTTTAGCCATGAGCACAGAATCTGAAGGGAAACCAAGGAGCCAAAATATCAACATCTCCAAGACTGTGACAAGGCAAGAGGTCATGAATTCTCTCAGCTGTAAACCATAACAAGAAGCACTATATGCCAAGCTTCAGCTCTGGACAGTCTTAAAAGCAAAAAAGCAAGAAATAAAGTGCAATTACACTTTCACAAAACCACACAGCAGGGAAGGCCATAAAATGGTGCTGCAAATCTCCACCTGAAAATTAAGCTACCTTAATTTATATGCAGTATTCAAATTTGAGTAAAACCAACTTACTCACCATATCCCTCTTTAAGATGCTTCAGTCATCATCCAGCCACTGACACCGCAAAGCATTTTGCTTCCCAAATGACAAGAGTGAAAAATTGTACTATACCTCTTCTTCTGCACTGGCAGCACAATATTTTAGGGAAGGATACTAGCCAAGGTATTCATCTTGCTTTGTATTGACTTCAACATCCCTCTCTGCGAAGTCATATTTTCTTTAGTTGCCATGGCAATGCTGGAGAAAGAAGAAGAGTGGATCAGGTTGTTGGTGCTAAGAATAATCTAGAGCTAAAACAAGAAGAAAGCAAGAAGGCAATGCTTCTTTAGATAACAATGAATGAGGTGAAGCCATATGAATGAAAGCACATTTTTTCCATTAACCTCTACCTTTTACACTTATACGATTTCTCTTTCTAGATAACCTGTAAACAACTGAAAACACTGAGGTTTCTTGAAACAGGCTGGGGTTTGACATACCTCTGCCAGCTTAGAAACCAGCACTGCATTACAACCAAACCTAAAGGTACTCTTCCGGCATAAGCTTTACATTTAGAAGTTTGTTTAATCACAGAAGCCCCATACTTACATTTTCATATGAAAGTTCTTGTCTGCCATCAGGGTATGATGGCTACAGAAGCATGAAACAAATAAGAGCTGACTCACAATTACAAATCAATTTGCAAAGTGAACATGCTGGTTGAGAGGAGACATTAAGTGCAGTTTGAGACCTGACATAGCTCATATTGCTTCACACAGAAGGTTTCTGGACAACCAAGCTGGGCCATAGAGTCACCAGGTCTTTGGAGACATTTAAGCGAACAGAATGTTGGGATCTGTTTGCTTTGACTCAAGATTAATACTGTCCCCTGACTCCAGGGAAGTGGTGAAGGTTGGATACTCCTGCATTAACAACTCTTCACAGCAAGCCCAACCTGATTTCCATAAGCTGGAGCTGAGGGAGCTGGTGTATAATGAAATCATATCAAATGATGCTTCCAGCAAAGCGTCGATGAGAGAAATTTCTGGTCCTAATTAAGAATATTATCCATGCATATGTAAGTTTTATACTCCATTTCTTTACTAAGACACGGTCTAGCTGCATGTACTGGTAGGAAAAGTCACACAGACAAACTGTACTTGTACACTAAGTAAGCACAGAACAGGTGTTCCCAATGCTTTTATAGCAAAGACTGGTTGGTAAAACTTATTTCGAGTTTCTCTGGGAGCAAAACACTTGCAATGAGCAGCTCTGGAGCTGCTGTTACATTGCCTTCTCTACTAGGACACTGCAGCCAGTTTCACAGGAACAGCAGGCAAAATCCAGCAGAGCTAAGCCTAACAACTGCCCTTCAAGTCTCACAGCAAAAGGTCATGATCCCAGTTCACAAACATCTTAACAATGAAAACAGCCTGGATCAATGATCCCTAAAGTGTTTCTGGAGCAATGAGTTCCTTTGGGCTCTCTTCCATTATATCTGCCTACTCCATCTCAAGTAGCCCTTGATAACGCATCTTTAGACTTCTAACATGCCAGGCAAACTTTCAGGGGGAAAAAAAAACACAAGGAAAAGGGCCACCACCTCTTCAGGTGGAAGCAGCCCTTTCCAACCAGTTTTGTCCATAGAAACTAAGAGATCACCTAGCCAAAGACTGAGTATTATAATAGGTATGACTTTGGTTTCAGCAGTAGAAGAATACCTTGGCAAGCAAGACAAGTTCATCACACAAACTTATGTGAGAGAGAGGGGCCAGCAGGGCCAGCTGATGCCTCTGGTAGCTTTCAGGTCACAGAAAATACTCTTCCAAGAGCTCTATATAGGGAATTGTTTTAAATAGAACAACATGCATTGACAGGGCAGATCAATATATTATTTTAGAGCTTATTTTAGCATTCTGGTAAATTTGGACATACATTTAGGAAACTGAAGATTCATCAGTCATAAAGAGACTATGAACACTTTGATAACACGTAGGCAAAGCCCTGGCATTTTCTGTAAGATTTAGCATCTTAATACAATTTTGATGTATTAGCTTTAAAAAAATGAATATAAAAAGGGAAGGTTTAGGGCAGAACTAGGAAAAACCTTCAAGCTTTTTTAATTTACAGCTGGCTACTTAGTATTTTTTTCTTCCATGTTTTTGAAGTGCCACATCAGCACAAAGTGAAAACGAAACTGATGGTTAACTGGAAGTGACAGGACTCGCAGTCACCTCCTCGATGTTGCCAGTATCTGCAAAAACAACAGAAGAAAGTCTATAAAGCTTCTTCTCTTAGACTGTGTGTGCTTGTTCCTGTGGATACAGTAACTCATCTACTGTAAACTGATTTTCATTACATGGGACAGCCTTTTCAGGACTAAAATTAGTTGAAATGAAAGTGAAAATTAGATTAGAGGAGAAAAGAAGGATCAAATCATTGCCTACCTATGAGTATACAAAGAAAAGCAGCTAAGAGAAGGTGCTAACAGATATCATGAACAGAGAATAAACAGTTGTATATCAGTATAGAAAAAGCAGTTACCATCAAAGGCTGAAAAAGGCTACAAGATTAGAACAGCAAATATTTCAATTCATACCATCTGTGAGAAGATACAGCATTTGACAGATTATATACACTTACAATTCAGCATACAGGTATTTTAGTCCTCTAAAAAGCATCACACTCACAAAAACATCACATTTGCTATTGAGAAGAGCACTCTGGATACTTTACTTGGAACCAAGCTGGAAAACAAAACACTTTCCTAGCTGCACACAGGAAACCTCACTCAGCAACCCAGAGCTTACCTTATAACCACCACACTGACTTGATACTTGGTTCAGATGAAGTTTTAATACAGCATTGCCCAAAGCACTCCTGAATTAAGCCACATGTTTTCCTAAGATGCATCCAATGACTCATTAAGGTATCCATTAATTTACAGAAGTGAAAATACAAGATGAGTGCCAGGATAGAAAGTGTTCCTGAGACACCTCCAAAATGCCTCTAGAAATTGTTATTACAGATTATCACAGAACACAAGGTTCCTGCTTTAGCATCAGAGGAGTGAGGCTGCCTACTTCATATAAAGAGGCAGTAACTGTTTAAGTTTACATATTACAGGATTGGAACCTTCCTCACTTCTTTTATCCATCACTTAGGAAAAAGGGCTAAGTTTTATTGAAGAGCTCAGAGGAAAAAAGCCTGCAATGACCATAATTTTTAATAGGATACAGTCTAGTAATGAAATGTAATCATGATCTCCATGAACAAGAGCTTAACTGGATTCTAGCTACCATGAACAAGTCAAAATTGAAGCAAAAAGCAGTGTTCTTCCTGTATAATTTGATGATTTAAAACATGAGCTGGTTTGTCTAAGCCTTTATATCTGTAAATGAAATTATTAAACTTAACAGCTATCAGAAAACACACAGCTTCTGAGGAGTAGTCCTCTGACTGGTCTTGTACAGCCTTAAGTACTGCAGCTTCCTCATACCCTTCATTAGCCAGTTTTGGGTTCATTCCCATCCCTAACATATGCTCATTGACTTACTGTTGCCATTTGTTCACTGACAAATGCATTTTAAAGAAAATTAATCATATTCTTCCCATTCACAATATTGGCCCCTTTTACTTACTCAACACCGTGATCTCCCCACATTAAGAATATGTTTTTTCGCACTCTATGAAACTTCTACACAGTGTTTAGGATCAAAGATTAAATGATTTTTACTGGAATCAAGATGATCCCGATTTAACGTTTCAGTTGGAAACCAGCAGGAACTGTTCTCAGTGCTGCACTGGCCTCAACTACTAGAGTTGGGTGTAAACCAAGTTTCTAAAACCAGATGGTATCCTGCTCTCTATATTTAACACTAAAACACGGCTGAAGTGCAATACTAAAGATTGCTGCATTCTCTTCTAGGTAAGCCCCAGGTCACAGCCACAAAGAACCCACTCACCTCTACTACACATCAGCAGGAGCATCTCAAATTCCTGTGCTTGCAGCTGTATTTCCTCAGAATTTCACTTATATTTCAAGCTTATCCCTGAATGTTCAGTAGTGCTGGGGGTATGTGAGCAACTTCAAAGGCAAAACAACTGCTGTTTGTGTGTACTCTGCAGTTTTCACTGGCATGGAAAAGTACAGAGTGCTAAATACTTCCAGCCATTACCACAGACAAACTAGTCTAACATGCAGAGATACACCTTCAACGCTCCTTGACTTGGAAGCAAAGTGTTTTTACCTAGACAAATGTCTGAGCTGTTAGGTATTTACACCCCATGTAGCAGCCACACACATACAGGACATTACAGCAAGTGAAACGTACCTAAAAAGTCAACTCTTTGCTGCATCCATTGAGTCAGCTCAGCCAAATCCACATTGATGAGGAACTAGAACAAAGCTCTAAAGGAACAAGGCCTATTTTTTAAAATCAAGTAAGTTATGTATTACTGGAACTTGGGCTTCATTTTGTATTCCATGAATCATACTTGCTCATTTAAATTCACGACAACATTTATGATTAAGGGAATGGACTCTGTGACTCTGCATAGAAATGGAAGCTCTGGTTTTAAATTGCTACAAATTCTGATTATACCACTTCTTTGTGTACACATACTTGTATCTATAAATGCCAGTGTATATAGGCACACATACACACACAATCTTTCAAATTACAGACTGTTGTGCCTTTTGATGAAGCTCAAGATGAAAACAAAGGGAGTATTTCCTCAGACACTGGGGCAAGGCTCTTCTGAAGAGCCAGCACTCAAAATCCAACTCTTGCCTTTCCATTCTGTAAAGTCAAGGTCCAGTGCAAGTGATTTTTCTCCTTTTATTAAATCCTAGTTACAGCCTAAGGAAATACCCCCAATACATAATGGAGGTTTTTTAATTAAGTCTATTGAGATTAGTCTGGAAGCCGTGCAATCTGTTAATACACAAACACTGACACATCAGCCTGAATTAGGCCTCAGAAACAGTATTACAATAAAACCTTCAGAACTCATCACACTGCATGCAAAATGATACAAAAACCCCAAACTGGGCCAGCCTAAAAATGTAAATTGTTGGAAAAGAAGAAATAAATTGTTTGCCATTTTGTAAAAGTGATAATGTTTGAAAATGAAACCCCGAAAACACAAAACATATTAAGCAAAGTCTATGCTTCTATCTATATCTGGCCAAGAGAAGTGAGCGCTGTTCCAGAAGAACTGCAGTACAAAGTATCACATCCCACTCGTTTCTGGAAAGAAATCTGCTGCAGTAAGAACCCAAATCACATAATCCATTTAAAAATGGACTGAAAGTTCAGCACTATCAAAACATCTGGAAGGACAGCCCCACTCATCCCTTGAGTTACTGAATCATCTCAGCTTAGCTGCCCGGATATTATCTTGCACATACGTTTGCTCCCGTGGTGGAACCACACAGAGGAAAAGTCAATTTTGACATCTCTTCAGTCCTCTAGAGGAAGGGTTTCACCATCAGTGCTAAGTGCAGTGGCTGGCAGTGGGGTCACTGGTATGCAGCTTGGCAAAAGAAGTCTCTGCCCACAGGAAAATGTTTTCCAGTGTTTGGAATTGCCGCTTAATAACAACCCCTAAAAAAATACAAAGTGATTTCTTGACTTCCTGAATTGCACCCAAATAATGAGTAACGAAGCAGATGTAAGCCTTCAAGATAGAGCAGTATTAGTAGCCAGAACTAGCTAATTACATCTCACTTCACCCGAGGAAGCTGCATTCAAACAGCTTCCCCCACACAATTCCCTCTTTATTTGGTTTACAATAGATAAAGCAATTGATGATCCCAAGTTGGGTAAATTTCTATCTGAAACGTCACTTCAAATGCAGCAGGGTTTACCACCAGTTAATATCATACCTGAATACTTGCAATCATTGGGGATGACAAGAAAAAGAGTAAAACAAAAGAATTCACCTGGTTTCAATAGTTGGAATTGAATTAAGATGTTATAAATGAAATTACTTCTCCGGCTCAATATAGTCACTAAATGACAACTTTGCCTACAAGAAGAAATGTAGAATTTTTGGCAACTACAACAAGAATTTAATTTACTTTAGATAAGAAATACTGCAACAAGGAGGGCTGAAATCCAGCCTCTTAAACATTAAGGTTGTGTTATTAACAGGAGGAATGCTTTGAGTAAACAGCACCAAGGAGCTCTGACCCAAGTGACTTGAGTTTGGGATTACTACTTGAGAAACAGCCACTTGAAGCCAACCACACGACTGCAGCTTGTACAAATGAAACCAGCCTGGATACCTGATGTCACCACAGAGCTTCTGAGTAGGCTCAAAACTGAGGGAGGGACCAAGGTGAGCAGTCAGGCAAGTGCCCTGCTTCGAGCTCCAGTCTGCCACAGCTACATTCCCTCACACAGGTAAATCAATACAGAGCTTCACTCATCACACACAGTCTCAGCTTCTCTGATGGCATTTAATCAACAAGCTAAGTACTCAAATTACAAAATATAAGTAATTTTGCAGGATATTAAGCTTAATAAATCACCATATGTTTAATGCTCTAGTTAGTAGAGTGGTAGCACGTAAGAGATTCAACAGATGTTGAGCATTTTTACAAGAGGGAGATGTAGGGCTACAAGTATGACAAAAAGGGAGAGTAATACTGGATCAGGAAAGGCCCAAAGTAAAACAAATAGTGACAATAACTGCTAAGTTTGGCAAATACCTTTATGAGGCTGTGGTGAGATTATACCCACATTTCAGATGCTATTGTTCTCACCACTTCTGGTTCATCATGGCACATTAATGTAGCTTAACACATTCTTCCACCATGTTAATTAGACTGAGCCTACTGTATGTACTTAAGCTGGCCAGCCCTTAATGGACACAAAGCCTTGCTACACCTCTAATTACTCTCCTTGATCACTTACGCCAGTACATGCATTATCTGAAAGCTTCTCTTGTTTTCTTTCTTCCTTTTTTTTAAAAGCAATAATCTAAAATTTAAAACCATTAACTTGGGCACTCTGAAATATTGGTTTGCAAAATCCCAGAGTTCAGCGGAAGCTTGGGAAGGGCACAGATGAGACAAGTCATTTGTGATACTATGGTTTCAAATTCCTAGATCAGTTAGAGAAGGCACCACTTAAGTATTCAAACCATGTAAAAAAAAACCCCAAAGATAACTATACAACAGAAAAAACTTCTTAAGCCCTTGTGGTAAGAGCTCTTATCTGTATCAGCTGCACAGTAGCATGCTGAGTACATTGAAGGATTACAGAAAATCCCATTGTTGAAGAGTTTCAATGAGAAGAAACATCTTGACTACAGGAACAGCACTGAACAGCCCAACCTGCCATCCATTCTGCTCAGTCAGTCTCTTTGTTTTTGTAGGGGCTATTCACCCTTGAATAGAAATGTAGATTTTCTAAACTAAGATGAATAAAATATTTGAGCAACATCATTATTTCAACATTGAGTAACAATAAAACCCCCAAACAAAAATAATCCCACCACGTCACTGTAATATTACTCAGGAGCTGTGAACAATGCAGTTATTGTACAAGTGAAATGACTGATAGCTTTAGACACAATTCAGTGCAAATGCCAATTGTGCATAAAATAATGAAAATTACTATGTTCATTCCTACCTTATTGTTTCTTCTATCAGTCGATCTGAGCTGAAAGCCAAAAGAAAAAGAAATAAGGTTTAAAAAAGGAACAAACATTAAGTACTATTTTAGATTATTAAATCAATGGTCACCATAATACAAACCTTAACAGATTCACCCTTAGAATGGCTTGTTTCATTTTTTGCTACTGCATAGATTTGGTATAGCTAATAGGAGTCTTTGGGGAAGACAGGCAGTGTTCCTCAGGAGCAGCATTTCCTACCTGTACACAAGAGCAGATGCTAATGAACGTTAACTTAGCCTGATGTGTACCAGGTGCCCAGGAGTTTGGAAATGAGCACTGGGGAAGAAAGAATCTATCTTATTGCTTGTTAATCCCGGCCATTCCTGCTTATCCCTTCAAAAACCTCAATTACCAACAGAAGCTGAGACTTGGCTCCAGGTAACAGCATCTCAGAACACTGCTGCTGAGCTGGTTTATCAAACACTGTTTTGTGGTGGTTAGAGGCAAGTTCTTTCTATAGTAATAGCAGTTGGATGAGAATAAAGCGATGCTTATGGGAAAGAGAATACACACCATCTGTAAGAAAAAGACCTTGATAACACGCATCCCCCTTTCCTCTCACTGCCTCACATCAATCGAGTTCTATGAACATTGCTGGGAAAAGGACAGCCTAAAATACAGCACCAGAGAGAACATGTCACTTAAACACAGATGTGCGAGATCGGAATGGCAAACAAGATCCTCAGAAGACTGAAGCAATTCCTCTTTTTCTCTACTCAACTTCTTATAGCCAGGTTTTTAATCACAGTTTAAAATATATCTTGTTACAGCAATCAATATCTCAAATGTAACACTGACACAGTATAGAGGACTGCATCCCTGCTTCCCATACTGCGGAAACAAGGATACATCCCTACAATTGCTCAGTTAACCACAGATTTAGGCAAACCTATGTAGAATAACTGAAAAAAATATGAGTTTGCAGCTTAAGAAGGAAATCAATTTGACAAAAAGGAGTTCTATGTTGCACATTTTGCTTCCAGTATGAAAGCAGAATTCACTGCTGCCAAACTAAAAGGATTAAAAGACACTGAAAGCCTATGACAGTCTTCATCGTCCATCCTCCCTGTTCCAAGTGTTCTGCCACCTCGGGAAGGGAAGGGAAGGTACCAACAGCCTCTGACTCAGCTGGAGCTGCCTGATTTGAAACTTTTCTTCTACCCACAGAAATTCTGGAGATCCCCCCACACCTCCAGCTGGAGGCACAGCAAAGGAGCACACACGTTGTGCGGTGTGTGCATGCGTGTGTAAGCTGCATGGTGGGGGGAGATGATAACAGCATGTCCCTATTTGTCTGTGAAAAGCAGTGAAAACAAAGGTTGTTATTTCAGTCTAGGCCAGGGCTTGAAATACGGAGACAGCATACAGAGCACTAAAAATATTTTGCCTGATTTTAAGTCAAGAGGAGCTCAACTGGGGCAGCAAATGCTGAAAACACTGGAACTGGAACACTGGGCTCCCAAAACAAAGCCACACTCCAAAGATTCACATCAGTCACAAGTACATCAGTTGAATCAAATAAAAGCATTTTCATTCATTGTGTGGTATTTACCACTGGCAGAGAGAAGTAAAACACCATGCTTCTGTACACAGAATAGTAGAAGGAGATTCAAGTCTCACAGCATCTGATGATGTCCCAAGGCAGCAGCAAAGTGATGCATTAGAATTTCTGTAATCGCCGATTCTCAAAGATGCAAACCTCAGCTGAGCATGTGCCTTTCCAACACAGGCAGCCTCTAACACACAAGTGTATTACGTAGGAAGTGCATGAAAATAAACTGCAAAAGCATCAGAAAACAGCCTGAAAAGCAAGAACAGTGCAAAAGAAGGCTCCCTTTTTAAAATTAATAACAAAAAGGTATCAAGAGCCTTGCTGGAAATGAGTTACTAAAACTCTGTGGAACAGAACATTGCTAGAACAGTCTTATTAAAAAACAACCTGCCATCACCAGCATCACCAGCTCCTTGTCCAATCAACTGATGAAATCATAGTATGTTCATGTTGATGAGCTGAAGATGACAGGGATGTTGAACACATTCCGAAACCTCAAGTGAACTAGGATGTTCTCCAAGGTTTTCAGAGCACAAAAATTAGGCTTACCAGTTTACAGCAGACACTCACTGCTTTTTATGTTAGAGAAAGCTGTAGTTAGGCAGTTTTATTAGAGACATAACCACAAAAAGAAGTTAAAAGCTTCAGATTCAACTATACTATACCAAATTATTTTTTATACAGGTATGTATGGATGCACATATATAGAAGTAAACCTTGGAAATGTAGCTACCTTTAAAATGATGACAGGTAGAATAAAAACGTATAAACGCAGTAATAAACAGTTCTCAACAGCAACAAATGCAGACAGATGCAAATGCCAACACAAGGCATTTAACAGGAACCTGAAGTCACAAGATCAATGCTTCCCGAGTGATGTGGCGGTCACGCCAGCTGTTTCAAAGGCTGAGATGCATATGAATTCTCTTCAGAATGACTGATGTCGTAAGTGCAGACTGAACTAAGTTCTGAAGTTGAATGCTTCCTGTCCAAGTTCAGTTTAAGCAGACGCTTGTGGCTCTTCTAAAGGCAATAACGTGCATGCAGCATCTCAAAGTCCTCCCAACTTCTTGGCAAATAGGGACTGTAGCTTTCACTTACAGCAACACCCAGACAGAAGCAGTTTGTTTCATCATTGTGTATTTCATAACCATAGAAATTAACAGTCAGATTGAAGGGAGATGAGGAACACAAAGTACAACAGAGAGCCAAGGGAAGTTAGCAGATTGCTGACTAATAATAACCTGTTTTACACAAATAGAAGATGCTCTCACAGCTATGAATAATGAACATTTCAAACTGTTTGACAGGATAAAAAATATCATTGAAAGAGGTAATTTTGCTTAACTCACATTGAAAACACTACAAAAAGAGGCTCTTTAAAAAGAAAAACCAACAAGATCTCTTGACTTTGTTGTTCTGCTTTCCAAGCAAAGACAACCAATCCAGTGGACACCACCTTATGCACATCCAAGTAAGCAAGCGATGGTCCTGGGCAGTATTAATCTGATCTGCCATCTGTTTCAATAGGTTGTGCACTTTCACCTGTCGAGGCAGAATGCACTTTGACAAGCCATTGCAAAATACTATCTGAAAAGAATGCTGAAGGCTGCTGAGGCAATCACCTCCTGTAATAAATGACACACGTCCACAGTCGCAGTCATGCGTGCTATCATCAGGCCTCTGTGCAACTGCTCTTTTCAGAAGATTGTGTAGTTTGTCACTGAAATATGCAGACAGGTTAATTAATCCAAAGGAGAAATGAAGTGAAATAGGCCTCTAGGGTAGAAAATGAGCCTGTCCATCACATCAAGCTTTTACAACTAACGGAGGCATTTTCTGATTTGTTTTTCTTAAGCAATTTTCTATGCCAGTAATTAGAATTCAGTCACACATATGATTACTCAGGTAAGGACTGTGCTTCTCTCACACCCATAGATTTTGTTGCTGACTTAACTAGTCACATACCCAGTACAAGCACTTGTCAGAGAAATAAAGTAGAGCAGTAACACTCATCTGAACACAACTCGTTTCTCAATGCACTTTAAACCCTTCAGATGAAATTAGGGGCAATATTATCATAAGGAATAATTTTAAAGGATTAGGGAAAACCCCTGTAGAATAAACTCATCTTAGCACTTGATAACTCTTTTCTTACTTTCATTAGGAATAATTACAGAAATAATAATTTTACTTTGTTCTGACTGCAAAATAAACCACTAGCACCAGGGAACATGGAGCTTCCAGCAGTGCAAATACTGCAAAACATACTTGATACTCTAATGCAAATAAAGAGATTATGATGAAGCAAATCAGACTTCGACAGTCAGTTACTTCCACCATAGTAGTAATTCCTAACCCACACGGGAAAGAAACACTGCAGACACACAATAAACCCCACACACCAACTCATTTTTTCTGCTTGCCATTGATGTATCTCATCATCTAAGAAATCTGAAGATTTAAAAACTGAAGCAGAAAAATGTAAAGCATTTTGTGATAACAAACAAGATATTCCAGATTTTGTATGACTTGTCTTAAGCTTGATTCAATTTAGTGTCGAAGAGTGAATTCCACTGGGGCTGCTTAGCTACTCTGAAGAGTCTTCTACAGCTGCTAATGAGGACAAGAATTGGTATAGAAGCCTACTACTGACTCAGACCAAACACAAGAGCATGGTGAGCCAAACATATCATGGGACTACAACACCCAAAACCAAAGACATGAGGCAAGATGGGTATTTTCAGGGATGAACAGTTTGCCTACAGAAACCATCCTGAAAGCAGAGAAATGTTCAACTACTAACACAAACTGGTATCTTCTGTGGGTTCCCTTTGTGTGTTAATTAAAGCATAAACCTAAATGCTAAGGAGGTGTAATGTTGGTTGCAGTAGGTAAGGTGAAATAAGAGCCTACAACAATCCAACATACCAATCCAGCACAAATATAAGCCTTAAGCCAATGTATAGATTTGCTCCAAAGGATCAATACATTATTAACAACATCACACCTACAAACTCTCAACACATAAACAAGAAACTTATTTCTGCACATCACTGTACTGGGAAGTCTGACACTCGGGAATCACTTTTAATAAGAATGAGGAATAGCTGAAAAATTGGAAAAGAAACAAAAAAGCACAATGGCACAACATCCCATGGCTTTTAATCAATGCAAGTAATTTGTTACCTCTAGAATGAAAGGCACTGGAACATAATCCATTGCTCTAGGCAGGAGTTAACTAACATTATTTGGTGTTGAATTTCTTTCCAGATGGTTCATGTGTACCTTATACATGAGGAAAGAACACATCCAAGAGACACGCTTTTCACTGTAGGGAAGAATCTGCCAAAAGATTTCCAGGAAAATGAACTGGTGAAACCTACCTGCTCCAACCTCCAATCCTAGGACGCAAAATTCACTAAGAATTGGACTCTTAGCTCCTTGACAGCTTCTCAATTCCAACAATCTGGGTTTAAGATAAACTAACACAAGTACTTTCTTTATAGCTGTCTAACCTCTGTAAACATGTCTACAGATGCACCATAACCACTGAAAAGATGAGCTGTTCCAACTCAGTTTAAAGACCAACTTAATGGATGCCAGCAAATACCAAGTGATGCTCTCCCTGTGCAGGGAGATCCCTAAACACAGGGATCCACTCTCACAGCTCCAGGAACACCAACATGTTGTTCCTCCTGGATTTCCAAAGGGTACATTCTGCACCTCCACTAAACTCCATTGACTTGTCTGGGAATTATTAACAAGAGTGAAAGAAATGTTTCTGTAAAAACAAGAGGTAGCCAAGAAAGCTCTTTGGCACATTTAAAGACTATTGGGGAGAGTGCCTGATGCCTGAGAGTCCCAAGAGGGTAAGCAACAGCAATACTTCTTCCTTTCAAGCAATCTATAAGGAAATAAGAGCCTTCTCCATAATCTGTAGCATACAGTTTACCCAAAGAATGCAGTTAGGAACTTAAAATGAAAACAGCTCCTATCATCTAGATGAAGTGCAGGAGCTGGTTGCCTATTAGTAAGCACAAGACCAAGGCCAGGATGGCACCAACTGCCACATAATGAGGTTTCTGGAGGCTCTGTATTCATGGTTGTGAAAGTTCCTGGAGAGACAGACCCTCCCATATAATTGCTCCATATTACCCATAGGAACAAAGTTAAATGAACTGAGAAGGGCAGGCCTTACTGTAAGTCATTATCAGTAACCACAACTGTCAGAATAATTCCAGTAACTTACTAATGGACTCTATCGGCATTTCCTCAAACTTTACATGCTGCATGAAGACCCAGCCTTCAGTGGGAGTGCTGTTTTCATTATGTCCTCCAGTTTAAAACACAGAATTTAGATTATAGCTTTAACTAAAAGGAAAACCCCTCAACACAAAGCAATACAGCATTTGATACCCAACACTGATCTATTGAGAAATGAGCTCTACCAAGACAATCAGCCATTACTCATCTGTTGAGCACACACAGACAAGTTAGATGCACAACTTGCAAGAAACACAAGCTGTTTATCATCTGTAGGGTAACAAAAAGGTTCTGTCACTTTTTCATGTTATGCTTTTTGATTAAAGCTAGACAAAGCTAAAAAACTGCCCTACTCCTCACACACTAAGTAACCAGAAAAGAGAACATGAGGGGGGAATGTCTTCTAGAACAGCCCCATCACAGAAACAGCTTTGTAATGAATCTCATCTTAATTTCCAGTGAAACTAACACAGAAATGAGTTATCCCTAGGATGACAACCCTGAAATAGCCACTGCTGGAAATTTATTCCACTTCCTGACTGCATCTTCACCTGCTGTGGTTTTGAGGGTTTCTTTGGTATGTGTAGGAAGCTATATAGCTTTAATCCAGGACTTGGCTGAAGTATCTCATGTTACTACTATCTACCTGCCCATTTACTGAGTTTCAGAAATGGATGCTTCGAACTGCAAAGTTAACTGTACAACATAACAAGCACCAGTGGTTCAGATTTTAAAGTGCACACTACTTTGAAACCATCCTCGATCCAAATTAAGGATGCAATTCATTAACAGGTGAAGATCTCCACATTTCTCTTCCAACCCAATTTTGTCCCGAGGCTTGTCTTCCTACCCAAGTCCAAATAAGATGCATTCTTCCAGAAGTGTGATTCTGTGCAACACAAACAAGTCTCAAGTGAGAGGAAAGCACTCTGCATCTTTCACTTGACAACAAAGCTAAGGTCCTTGAAAGGCTTTAAGCAAAATTTATTATCAGGCTAAACCAGGTGTGCTTTAGTGGGAATCTGACCCTACTCCTGCTTACCACCATGGATTACGTACCCTCAGCAGATGGGAGTCAGTGTTTTCTATCAAACCACTGGTAAAGCACCACACTAAGCTATCTGCAGAGCTTACCATTCAGCAGCCAAGGATGATGAGGACCTCAGCCCAATGAATTAGCACAGAGATTCAAAATAAACAAACTCAAGCATGACATTTATACAGCAACGTGGTAACTTTCCAGCTGTACACTGTATTTGAGAAAAATGGAACTAATCACTATTTAACATACCCATACACGTCAAACAAAATTCAACAGCTTGTTTTCACTGGCGTTCCAACAGCAAATAATAAGCAAGCACTTCAGGCCTGAAAGAATAAATACATACACAACCACACTGGCAAAAAATGACATGCTGCATTGGAATAAGAAAAGAAGTGATTCTTAGATTCTACTAAAGAAATTCTGTAAAACTCCAAAATCATTGACTCTGTTCAAAAGATACACCTACTTTTCAGAACCAACCCATGCAAGAAGGACTTCAGTTCTTGTCAAAGTCCTAATTTCAATACAGACCTTGGGAAGGGGAAGCTGTCCTAGTTAAGAAACAGTGTTGAAAGGAAAGCTACAAGCAAATAAAACATGCATCACTGATTTGTTTATTTCTGAAACCAGCAAGAAACTTCAGAAGCAGACACAGAGCTCTGAAGTTTGAAGTGTGGTTTTGTACCTCTCCCTCTCCCCCCATCAAGGGCATAGTGTTGTTTCTAAGGCAAAGCCCGGAACTGAGAACCAGGGCCAAGTTTTAGTCTCAACCACCCTTCTTTCCATGGTGCATTCAGGTAATCCTTTCATGCTGTGTCGTGAGGGTTTGTTCTGTAGTTTCTGTACAGACCAGGCAGAGTTTCTGCAGTTTCTTTCCTAGGGGTACATTTAGACATACTGAGGTATAAAACTATCACAACAGTTATCAATGGCAGGGGAATTATTGATTACAGCATTTTTTAAAGCAATCCAACTCTAAAGGAAAGCATGCAAATAAACCTTGTGAGATGAATTTACCCTTTGGTCTAGTGTTTTGGGGTAGGTTTGTTTCTTAAAGCCCTAAACACAGCACAGAAAGATGAAAAGCAGTCCTTGATTTTACTCTAATGAAGCTTCACCTATTTTTAGAAAGTTATGAAGTGCTTGGCTGATTTTCACATTCTTATATTAAGTTATTTATAAATAATAACAACACTCAGGAGAGCATCTTCCTTCACTGCCTTCAGGCTTTGAACCTCCTCAAATTCTCATTAAACTACTTCAATAACTTGCTCACAGAGTTTTCTAATTACAGCCCCATAACAAGCAGTGAAGTTCCTGCGTTTTTCTTCCAGAAGATGGGAACAGTCTCCCTCATTGAGCATTATTTACTATTAGAATAAGAAAACAGACAAGGTGTTCTCAGTCTGGTGTCGTGGTTAAGTATATGATAGGCCCAAATCTTGTATTCAGTCTGGGATTGTAACAGGGAAGCCAATCCTGCCATTTAGGAAGTGGTTTTGTGTCATTCTGCCATGAATCTTCAAGAGACAGAGGTTCTGCCAGCAGGTTTGAAGGTAAAACCCGTTCAATCCCATTCAGAGATAAGGCTAAAGCAAGGAATCACTGATGCACAACTGCAATACAGAGAACTCTGCAGCAGTGGGAGATGGAGCAGAATGAGAAAACACAATTGTATTTCCAAACAGGATTACAGAAGAAGTTGTGCATCTTAAGCCAGCTTTTCCAATACCAAAAATCCTCCTTGTTCTAATCCCTTCCTTGAAAACCACTTTATTTGTGCTGCTGCCCAGACAGAGCATACAGCCCTGCTAAGAAGCCCATGTTATGGATACAGATAATAGTCCTGGCTTTCCTGGGATGCTGAGAGACAGATTAAACATGAGAGGTCAAGAAAATCTGCGCCCCTTTCATGTGATACTCCTCCTGCAATTGGAAGTGAAGATGGGGACGGAAGGAGATGCAACAGCAGTACTCTGGCTCTAATTCAATACTGCAGGTCCACTGAAATCCACAGGAACCTGAGCAGCATCAGCATGGTGAATGGAAATCAGAGTGTGAAGAGCAGGGATAACAAAAGGAAATGAAATTAAGGTAGAAAACCGGCTGCTTTTCCCCAGAACATCAACACACCTCTAATCAAAACCCCTGCAAAGTGTCTCCATACCTCATGAAGCTGACTTCTCTGTGCAAAGCAGTACTGAAGTGAAGATCTGTAAGCAACATCAGTATTTAGAGGAAAAATGGTCAACAAATCACTCCCTCTATTAAGATCTGGACTGTATTACAAAGTTGGAAAGCAGTTTCTCAGAGATTATTCTCTACTGATTGTGGCAGTTTCTGCCCAAACAACAACAGGAAATCTGACACAGCTCTGCTGAAACATGAAATGCAATAATATTTAGTACTCCAGAGTACTTCACATATATGAAGTACTGCACAAACATTAGTTTATCCTCATCATCTCCATCAATCAGGTATGTATTATTAATAGCACCATTACACAAGTGCTGCAGATTCCCGTTATTTCTTTTGCTCACTTCTCTTATTCCTCTTTCCCATACAGAACACATCCCCCCTGGTTGCTCTCCTCCTTTTCTCCTTCAAAGTTTCTCACTCATCTCTTCCGGTCTCCCTGCCCTCTGATCCAGTGCTAAGTTTTAAGCCGTGTCCTTAGCTAAGGAACGCTTGAGCCGGTTCATCTCATCTACCTCCATCACACCTCATAATTCCAAGCTGAAATCGTTTTTTACCAGATAGACTGATAGCCTGCACAGGGCCACCCACCAGAAACATGTAGTCAGCAATTAGAACCACAGCTCACGATCCAGGCACCTCTTTACCACCATCCTCTTCTTTTGGAGGAGGACAGACGTCTAGGTTTTTGAGCATGGAGCTGAGTAACAAAGTAATAGGCAAACAGTGGCCCTACAATGACAGAAGAAACCTACTCCAGCAAATGCTGAGGACCACTTAAAGTGGTCTTATTTTCATCTAGTTTTACAATGAATTCATCATAGGGAATAAAATCTGTAATTTCTTTCTAAACCTTTGAACCCCTCATTAATTTTTACACAAATTCATCACAATCACCCCATAGAGTATCAATCACCTACAATAAGGTACCAACACAAGGGCAATTTTTATTTGCGTTCACACAATATTGCTAATTTAATCAAACCCATCTGTCTTTTCTTTACTGACTGACTGCCACTCATCAACAACTGCAGCCTTTCTCAGGGCAAGCACTAGGCTGACTCTTTCCTCTGAGGCAGCACTTTTCAGGGCAGCTTTTCAAGCACTAAGCTAGATCTATTCATCAAAATTGTTTTCTTTAGCTAGAGAACAGTATTACAAGAAAATGGATGACTTGTTTATCTCCCTGGCCAAAAGCATACAAACAGAAAAGACGAGGCAAACACCTTTACTTAACGGCACAGACCCAAGAAAAGAAGCATTCGAACAGCAACTGCAAACATGACCACGCTAGACTTGGTATTTAGTACCTGACACAACAAAAGGGATGAGGTATTAGGTAAAAATATTAACAGGGCATCAATATTTGATGAAACCTGTATTCCAGCCTCATTTTAATTTAGTTTATTATAAAATGTAAGCATTACTGGTTTCATCTCCAGAGACAGCTGAAACTGTTCTTGAACTGTTGGTACAGAAGTGGGAAACTGAGCAACTTAGAAACTTTACTCATCCACAGCCAACTAAATTTCCAGAAAAATCTCCTTTTCCAACAAAACTCAGACTCAACTGATTTATAAAATGAACTGAGGCATCACCAAAGCTTTCCCCTGAACAGAGACCACCACACCATGTTCTTCCCAGCGCTCCCAGAACTGGGAGCCCTGCATGCTGCCAGCCTGAGGGCTATCCCAGCAGCACCATGATCCTAACCTGAAAGTGCACACCAGACTTGTGCCAGCAGCACTGACACAGCAGCCAGCCCCACCCAGGAGAGTGCACCCAAATAGCTGCATGATCCTCACAGCTTAATGGAGAGCAGGTTTATGTATTACAGGCGTAGCAAGGGCTTGTGAAGTGCTTCAACTGCTTTCATTCTATTGGTGCTTAATATATGCTGGATCCTTTTATTCATAACGATTTCGTACTCCCAGATTTATTTCTCCTCCTTTTTCACTATTACCTACATATGGAAAATTAAAACCAACAGATTCTCCTTCATTCTTCTTCCAGAAGAGATGACATTCAAAATGGAACAGAAAAACAAGGAGGTGGATTTAGGCAAAAAGCAGAGGTTCAAGCCAGACTGGATGGGGCTTGGAGCAACCTGCTCTAGTAGAACGGTGTCCCTGCCCATGGCAGGGGGGTGGAACTGGATGAGCTTTAAGGTCCCTTCCAACACAAACTATTCCATGATTATGTCCTAAGTCCCTTCTGGAGAAGAGCTTTATGGATCTCCTCATCCTATTCCCAAGTGAGACACCACCATAAAGAACACCACCCCCCAGGCTGCCAGAAGGCTTTTTAGAGAGCAGTCAAGGAAAAGCTGCCAAGAGTAAAGTCAAGTTTCTGATTACCCTGTCTCACATGGTAGTGCATAAAGAACAAGGCTGACGGATGAGCCTGGTTTTCTGCAGTGGGTAATGGCCCATACATCCTCCATTATCAGATCATGGAAAAGTATGTAATAAAGTACTTCATATAATAAATTAAGCAGGGTCAAGACCAAGTGAATGCTCCAATATCTGATATAAATATATCATTCCTGTGGTGTTACTTCCTTCTTCTGCAGCATATAATAATACACTTGCAAAGTTCCCATCCCCACTCTTCAAGATCTTTTCACAGGCTTCAGAAGTCTTGATATTTTCAAGTCATTACTTTGAAGATGGTTTAACTGTTTCCAAACCTGCCTTTATTTAATTCTGTTTTTCAGGCATTTTTATCCTAAAATCATAGTGTAGAGCTCAGCATGTTTACAGAGATCAAAGCAACCAATGCTCAGTGAATGCCGGGCTCTAGTTCTGAAGACATCTGCAGATAATGTTTATAAAATGAAGTTTTCCTCTCCATTGTTTCAACCTTTCCAGAACAGTGCCTTCAGGGAAATGTCACTTTCCCAGAAGTGTATTTTACAACTGCAGGAATACCTTATTTGTAGCCTTCTTTAACAAAATGCCAAATGTATGGATGCATTTATCACCCCTCAAAAAACAAACAGGGACAACCAAAACGCAACATCTAGAAAGAATCAGGCTCCCACAGATTAACTGGCATTAATTCTTCAAAGTACAACATCTCAGGTAACACTCGCCTCCAAAATATTAAGAGCGTGGGGTTTTTTTCCTGGTAACTTTACATTTCCTCATCACGTATCTTTAACAACAAATACAACCTAACAAAAGTCATAATTCAAGCTTTAAATCAATTCACTTCTAAGTTTGACAGATATTAAAGAAACTTGAGGATGAAATGGTGCTAAGCCACAATCACAGATTTGGGGTTTAATCTCCTGTAAAAGCTTTTTGTGCAGTTCTGGCTGGAAGTTGGAGCTCTCTTTAAGAAGGCACATTGGAGAAAGCCACAGGTCACTTTATAGTTATTTATTCACTTCAAGTGAAAGGCTGCCCTCTTGTGCAAGCCTGAGGTTTAGCATAAGGACAATCACGAACACAGAGGCATGAAGATGAGTGCTACTTCTTGACTACCTAGAAAACATGAACCACCCCATGCTGTTCTATCAAAACATGCTGATTTTGCTGAATGGGGATCACACAAAGCAGCTACTCATAATCTAATGCCCTCTCTGCAACAAGAATGAAAAGAAAGTGCTGTTTTGTTTGTTGTCTTGGCCAATAAACTAGAGTCAATTTGTAAGTATCTAACTGCATGGGTAACACTGGAATTAGTCTCTTCCATCGCCATTTGTACACATCCAATAGAAACAAAAGAAAAAGGTTCTTCTCTGTCTGACTGACGAATGAAGAAGGGAAAACCAGCTAAATCATCGGAAGTTTGTTTTAGTTTTTTAACCTCTATCCCAGTAACTACGCCATAAAGACAAAGGTGAAGCGCAAGGTCTGACCCAGACGTGAATTTAAAAGCCTGCTGAAGGCAACATGGTATCACTTAGTGCTGACAAGATCCTGAAAGTCAGAAATCGCTGGAAACAGTCACGACCACTACCTGCTATACACATTTCAGTCAGCACAAGCAATGAAAGTTTATCCAGCTACATAAGTAGCAGCACTGTCACACAATTCCAAGTGCAAGGTTTCCATTGTGGACATACATACTGACAAATGGACAAAGCTTTCACACATGCTTGAAAGGAAGAATGCCTCATCCCCCAAAAGAGTAAATCAGAAATTACACCTACTTTCGAAGGTGCTCATGTTCCTTAAGGAATAGTTCTGTTCTTCTGTTATTCACGCCAGACCCACTTTTATATGATCTAAAATCCAACAACAAAACAGAATCTTAACACAACCTTAATAAGAGTTGTGAATTCAAGTAACTATTTTTGCTATATTCAGAGCACGGAGGAATAAACTATGCTAAGGATTCTCCTACAAGAGAGTTTCCAGCTGTCCCCTGCCAAGTCCCATACCATTGCTATAGCAAACAACTTACTCGATATCTTTCCTTACTGATCCCAACAGATTCTCCCTTTCTCGTATTGCCAAGAAGTTTGCTTTGGTTTTGTGAAATTCGTGTGTATAATCCTGTAATAAAACAAAATGAGGAACCTGAGGCTGGTTTAACAACACAATACACTCAATTCAGATCCAACCATCCTTTAAAATGTGAACTGCTCTCTAACACAAAGCACAAGGCCAACTTCTGAAATTAACATCAAACCCCATTGAAAATCAACACAAAGTGTTTTTGAAACTCACTGCTCTGACTGTAGTTGTCAACTTTTGAGGTCACAGCGTGAAAGCCACGGTCATTCTTTCTCCCAGTTTCATTGCACTTCACCTTTCTGATGAACTACCATTTTGAGTTAGAATTCCCCATTACTGATTGAATTACTAACACCTACTTGGGTGCGGTGAAGGTGCTTGTGATTTGTTTTGTTAAGTTACATCAGATGAAGAAAAGAGCCTTTTCTGAGCAGTGAAGGCAACGCTTTTTAACGTTCAAGTTGCAATTCAACACCTGAAAACACTTCAGGCCGCTACTGCTGCTGGAAAACCAATTTAACTGGCAACTGGCATCCTCCAAAACTGCTGTAAGTATTCAGCACTGTTTTCCATATAGGTGTCATGGCTTTTACTAATAAAATGCTTTTTACATTGTTTATTGCAGATACGAAACAGAAACCAAACAGTACATGACCAGCCAAATAAAACATGCCTTATTGACACTACTCTGCCATAAAAACATCACCAGTTTGAAACATGGTTGATTTCTAACATGAATTAGTAGCTTAAGCCATCACATTGCCTTCAACCTTTTTTAGCAGGTTAGATGGTTTTACCATCATACTTTAAGTGTGAGGTTCACATACTGCTGTGTGACAGGCCACACACACAAGAAAATCCATTACCTTTCCCCTTTTGCTATATAAAAGACATCTGCATAAGATGGCACGTTCTACTGATCGTAGATATCACCAATATGACCTAAAAACGCAATTTTGACCTCGAGCTCATTGATTGGCGTGTCTGGAGAGAGCAGTGAGCTGAGACTGCTGCCATTTAAACCTTCTGGTCAGACACTGAAGCACTCTGCAATACCACCACTGTTAACCGTGATTCCAAACCGAGAAACAAAATACAAGCAAGAAGGACACGGGTCTGTTACCTGCAGGATGTCTCTGTGACGCTGTAACGTGTGCATCAGGGCAGCGTTCAGGGAGGGGACTCCTGCACTGTTTGTGTACTCTGCCATTTTGTCATTTATTCCAGTAAGCTGGAGAAGGAAAACAAAACCAAACCATGAAATGGCTTGTTCCTGGAAGAAACTTAGAGCGCATATGTTGAAGAAGCCAGCTCTAACAACAGACGTGTGCCTCCAGAAACACTCGTCTAACACCCACATGAGCATCTCCCAACATGCATCACAAGAACCTGCACCGCAATGTTTCCTAGAAGCTGAAGTAAATCCACAGTTACCTTTCCCAGAAGTTGCTCAATCTCCACAGCCATGGTCTCAAACATTCTGTCCTGGCTGGATCCATTTAAGAGGGGAGTTGTGTCAGAGCTAAGGGAAGAGAGGAGCAGTTACTGCAAAGGACGTCATTTTCATGACTCTCAGGAATCTCTCCATTAAGTTCAACAAGGCCAAGTGCAAGGCACCTTAATTAACCACAGTAAGGCCAATCCACTAACCTATTAAGCAATCAGTGCTCTACAGAGCAACACAAGCCACACCATTTATCACAGTTACGGTTTCACACCTTCCCTAGAAGCTTTCTAAGATAAATTAAAGCCACAACAAAAAGTCACATCTAAGCAACAGAACAGAAGCACAGCACAGGGTATGCTAGTGTGTAAACGTGACAACTAATACCTTTCAAAGACTACTCATTGCTTTGATAATCTACCATAACTACTGTAAGAGAAGTAAGTACAGCAAAAATAACTAAAACAATTTGATTATACAGGAAGGAACAGAGCCAGAAACAAGAGTCCAGGACTCTGATTCAAGAGGAACATGAGCATTGTTGAGGATCTCTCAGGCTTCCAGAACCAGAAGTTCATGGAAAGGTTGAACATGGATTCAATTATCAACTTAAACAAGCAAAAATATCAACATACATCCATACAGCAGTCACACAGCTGGGACCCAACGTTAATAAGGAAGTAATGGCAATTTTTAAAGGCTGCACATAGGGACAAAGAAGTTGACAGTTAACTCTATGGAAGACCTCAACTCTGGACCACAAGCAAGAAAGACTTGAAAAGTTTTATCAAAGTAATTCTTCAGACAAATATAAATCTGTCTAAAGCAAACAAACTACTCATATACATACACCCATGCCTATTTACCTGGTTCATATATATATGAACCATATACATTATATATATAAAACCAAATACATAGCTCTCATTATTACTACTCACCTCAGGAGAAAGCCAGAAGGAAGCAGCTTCCTAAAGGCAGGACTAGTCCCCTGAACAACCCTGGACTAGCCACAGCTGCTCAGTGCTTCCATTCCCTTATCATTAAAGCAGAGATTCAAGCACCACAAGTACCACCCCAGCCCACCTGGGAAGTGCAAATTCCTCTCATACTCACTTCTCTGAAGCCCTCCTGCTACTTTAATACAAGAAAACCTGGAGAATAAGCCAATGTAAGCATTAAAAAAGCCCTATCATCAGTTCAAGATGCAAACCCCACCGTTACAGTAGTCTGCTCAGTGACATTTACACTCTCACAAGGCACCTCTGCAGCGCACACGCCTTTCTGACTCACCCCCCAATATCACTCAATATTGCATCAAGCCCAACACCAGCAACGAGAAGTGCTGAAGAGAGCTGCTTAAGAAGCTGAGCACAACAGCCACAGGTGGAACTAGCACGAAGCGGATGACAAAAACGAAGCAAGCACCACAAGCAGCGTTTACAAACGTAAAGAAACGGGCTAGTACCTATACCTGTCGCGCCTTCCGTCTCGGGAGCTGCTGTAGCTGGTGCACAGCTTGCTGAAGGAGACCAGCTTCAGGTCCAGCTCGTTCTCCAGCTGCCTCGCCTGCTTCCGGAGATCTGCACAGGCCGGCCGAGAGCGGGGACAAGTCACAAACGCGCCCGGGGACCGCACGCGTTCAGAGGGGCGAGGCGGAGCGAGAGGCACCCCGCAGAGTCAGGGGGACCCTCGCGGAGTGGGGGGCCCGGCTGAACACCCCCGGGCCTTGTCCCACACGACCGCAAGGGTCGGATTCACGGCGTGCCCACTCCCCGCGGGCCCTCAGCCGGGCACAGCCGCCTCATGGCTGAGGGGATGATGGGGCCACCCCTACCCCCAACCAGCCGCCCTCCCCCCCCGGGGGCGGCCATAGAGGACGGGTCCTCGGTTCCGGCCTGCCCCCTGCGGGGGGCCGAGGCCCCGTCCCCGCCGCGCCCAGGCCCCACTCGCCTTCCCAGTAGTTGCTGCTCGCCGCCGCCATCTTTGTTGTCCAACGTCAGCCGCGGCCCGGCGAGATCGCGCCAGAGAGAAGGGCGAGCTAGAGCGCCGTCCTGGAGGCGCGGCCCGCGGCGGCACTCCCGCTGCAGCGCCGCCCAGCGGCTGGGAGGCCATTCCATCGAATGAAGCAGGTTGGAAAAGCGCTTTAAGATCAAGTCCAACCCTTCCTGCCAGGGCCACCCCTAACCCATGGCAGCCTGTTCCAATGGGGAAGGAATTGTTCCTCAGCTCCATCTAAACCTGCCCTGGTGCCGCTTGAACCTGTTACCTCTTATCCTGCCACTTGGAACTTGGGAGAAGATGCCAGTGAATCCATGCACCTCACCCCATCCTCCTGTCAGGGAGCTGCAGAGAGCAACAAGGTCACCCCTGACCCTCCTCTGCTCCAGACTAAACCCTCCCCTCTGCTATCCCCCATCACACTTGTGCTCTAGCGCCTTCACCAGCTCCATTACTCTGCTCTGGACCAGCTCCAGCACTTCAATACCTTTCAGCAAGGGGCACAGAACTGAACTCCTCGAACAGGAGCTGAGGTGCAACCTCACCAGCTTTGCCACAGCATCCTCCCTGCAGCCCCAAGCCCACGCTGGAGGAAGAAGGAGACAACCCAAGTGGACATCAAAATAGCTTTATACGGATTATTGGATCTCGGTATACAGGTAAAAAACAGAGGCTGAGGGCAAAGCCAGGCCTTGCTCCTGCCACCAGGAAAAGGCGATTCAAGTCCCTTAAAAAACAGACATTTAGAAGGCACAGTGCATGGACACGCTCCAGAGACAAGCGCCTGCGGATGGATGAGCAGACAGCGAGGGGAGCCTGCTCCTGCCTTCCCCAACTGGTGGCAAACAGCCCCAGGGGTTCCTGCTGCAGCCTCAAGCACAGAGCGAGAGCCAGACCCCCCCATACACACCCCGGTTCAGCTGTGTAGCAGTGTCTCAGGTGTTGGCAAAACGTCTCAAACCCACGCACCTACTGCCAGCTACTGCCAAAACCACTCTGGGAGGGAAAGGGCCAGTTCTAAGGAGGGTTATTGCTAGTGGGCCAAAGCAAGGCCAGCTCAGCCCAGCACCTGCTGAATGAAACCCAAACAAAGCCCTAAGGACCATTTGCAAACTTAACATAAAGCCCAGCTGTGTCTCTTGTTAAAGCCCTCAGAAGCAGGGGAGGTTCGAGGTTAAGCAGGGTTAGCACTATTGAGGGCTGATGTGCTGCAGCCCATCACCCATGGGAAAGGGTCATGGCCCAACTCCACAGCATGATGAGCTGGGAGCAGGCACAGAGATGGTCATGGCTCAAGAGCAGCTTTCACACCACAGCAATGCAGGACAGGAGCAGAAGCAATGCTCAGCCTCATCTCCCTGCACCCAAGCCTGTTCTTAACACACATTTCCTGCAATAGAATTTCCCTGTGGAACAGGGAAGGTGTAATGGTGGGTAAGGGTTATCTTTGTCCCTCCAGCTGCTGCACAGAACCAGCTGGGACTACAAGCATGGCACCACAGGCATGTGGTTCTGGATGGGCACCTACCACATGCTGGGGTGAGGAACTGCTCCTTCCCCAGGTGACAGGGGCCCAGCAGCCTTCAATAGGGAACCCACTGCACTGTTTCCCCAGAAAGGACCAAGTTAGAACCCTGCAGAACAGACCCCATCACACATTTGGGTTCAAACACACACCCCCCCCCACCCCCCATAGACACCATGTGTAAGATTCACTAGTGAACCTCCCCAGGTTGCTGGAGAGCAGATCAGCTCAGGGCAAAGTCAATACCCAAGACATTGCTGTGCCAGGCTCCTGCACCCTGGAGTTCAAGTCAGTAAAGCAAGGATTAAACAAAAGAACATGAGCAGCAAGAAAGTAAGTGCCTATTTGAAGCCCAACCTTCTGCCCAGAAAGCACAGGAACATCAGAGATGCATTGCTTTGGAAATCAACCATTTCAGCCATTCTTCCCTTCTGGCCATCACTTCTGTGCCCCCCAAATCCCACATGCCTGGGGGATGCCCACTGCAGCTCCCCTTTCCTGCCAAGTGCGACAAAACACGATGTGGCTGCGTTTTCCTTCTCCTTCAGCACAACCATTCAGCCCTAACCTACACCTTGCACTCAGGCCCTGCAGCAGCAGACATACAAGCAGGTGGAGCTCTTGCTACATACTTCAGGGCAGAACAGAGCCAAGCCAGCAGCTAAACTCATGCCCACCACGACCAGAGCTTGATGAGGCTGTTTCCAAAGTGCTCTGATCACTAAATGGCATTAGGTACAGCTTTGCTTCAAAATCTAAGACCAAAGTTGGGCCATGGATACTCCCATGACCTCTCCCTGCTGCTCCAATAGGAGTGCAATACAACACAGTGGTCACGTTTCACTTTCCTCCTGAACAGTGGCACGCTTGAGCAAGACTGCGCAGGTGGAGTCAGTAACTGATTGCTTTTCTAACAGTATCCAACACCATCAGTTTCTCCATTTGCTTAGAACAACCTCCAGTTGCTCTTTCAGACACCATGCCATTGCAATGCTAACATGAAACCCCAAAGGCCAAGTCTACTACACAAATGAAAAGCAACCAGGAGTGATGGGTATAAAGCTTCTTTCTTCCCCAGAAGTCAGGCACAACAGTACCACAGAGCTGGCAAGCAACCGAACTTTGTCAGGGTCCACTGAAGCTCTGACATCTGCTCCTTCCTCCAGCTCACATCAAGAGTGGATGTCATCTCCCCCAGCTCTCACTGCTGATCATAGCAGGCCACAGCATCTCCTGGTGGGAAGAAGCTCCAAGGAAGCAGCTGAGAACCAAGGGATGGGTTGTTTTGGGGTTTTTTTTTTGAGGGGGGGGGTGTATCTTTTTCCAAGGGCTACACTGCAGGACATAGAGTCAAGTGAAGGATGTGGCTTCCCCCCAAGTACAGAGTGGAAAACATGGAATCAAAACAGGAAGAGAAACTGCTCTGGAGTGTTGGAACTGTGACTCCCTGCAGGTCTTGAGGCACCTCCCCATCATCGGCTTGCTGTGTTGAGATGCTGGGGAAGTGCTAGGAACTCTGCTGACCACCCTGTTAAGTTGCCTTTCAAACCGCCTCACGTGAACCTCCAGATCTTGATCCAAAACCATAACAAGCAGTGTCCTTAGCCTGAAAACAGCCCCCAACACCCACTAATTTGCGTGTACATAGGAACAGAGCAAACAGAGGGGAGCTGGGAGCAGCCACCTGCACCTCTGGAGGACACATCCTGCAAGCTAATGTTTCAAAACTGACCACAGGGATTGGCCCCCACCACTGGGGTCTGGTCCATGGGCACCTCCCTTCTTGCCTGGGAAGTGTCAGTGTTTGCTGGAGTACAGTGTTTCTTCTTCAGTGTCTGTTTCATCCTGGAATTCATGGCTCAGGAGTGATTTCTTTGAGCCTGTGGACATCATGCGGATTTCATCCTCGTAGTCGTCGTGGTGCTGCCGGAGGCGGTGGAAGCCATCCTTGTGTCTGTTGGACTTGATGGAGCAGACACACCAGATGATACAGGCAGTGAGGACCAGAGCAGACATACTTGCAGCTGCCAGAGACAAGACATCAAAGTTTACGGGAGGCTCCTGAGCTTGTCACCATCCCTCTTCCCTTCCTTAATCATAACTATTTGCCTTGCTTCACTATGACCCTGCTCCTTCTTCCTAGGCCACAGCAGACATGCCATGCATGACAGCTGCTTCCAGAGCAGGACTGCAGTAGCTTTATTTTCTGTGCCCACAATCTGGAACAGCACCACTGAGCTCCTCTGCAGACTGGGTACAAACTCTTGCCTTCCAGCAACTGCCACCTTGACAAAATAAGTAAGTACTAATGCTTACCTGCCACAGGTAAGGCTTCCCCCATTCCAGGCATGTCAAAGTTCATTCTAAACCCTTCAGACCCCTGCAACATCCTCTACTTCCTCTTCCCTCCCCTCTGCTAGTCCAGCATCACCAGATCCAAAGGTTGTTGGACCAGTTTGCAAGGACAAGCACATGTTCAGGAGGGAAAGCAGGAGACGGCTTATGTCTTCAGGCTACTTTCCCAGTTCAGTGAAGGGTCATTGCCAGCATGAACCAGTACAGAAAGTGAAGCTCAAAGCTTTGATCAGTTGTGTCACTTTACCTGCAACAGTCACAACAAGCTCCCTTGGCAGGCCAAATATCCTGTTTTCTGTGTCAAATACAATGAACACAGAGCTGGGTGCATCGTGACGGACAAAGACCTGCAGAAAGATACAACAGCTCAGAGTGTCTCTAAGCTTTCACCTCTCTCAGGTGTTAGATGAAAGAGATACTTGGCATCCACCCAGTCTTGCCCTGGTCAGCAAAGACAAGTGCAATGGAAAGAAAAGCCACTGCCTGAAACCCTGCTGTTCTAGGAAATTCTTCCCCGTTCATTATTATCAAGGCAGAAAACAGCTACCTGGGCAGATAACCAACAGCTAAACACAGCCAAGGCAGAGGCCAGACAGAGATGCCTACATATGATAGGGAGTAGAGGGAAAATTTCCAATACAGACATTCACCTACCTTGACATGTTTCTGCTGGTACCCTTCAGCTACTGCACTGATAGTGTATAAACCTGGAGCCAACAGCACATGGAAATAGCCACCTTCTTTAGTAAAGACCCTCAAACCTTCATTAAGAACAATGATAGCTTTAGAAATCGTCTTGCCACTCTTGTCTTGGACAAAGCCATGGACTCCTTTTTGGACCTGAAAGCATTTCAAACACATCATATTCAGATCCACATGTGGCACATTTGTAACTAAAATATATAACTAATCTTCCCCTCAAACCACAGCCCATTCTCCATCCCTAACCCCCAGAACAAACAGAAGTGCAGAGCACTGCAAGGACTACTCAGCCCACTGTGAGGCAACACAGCACAGACCATTAATTCTCATACTTACATAACTCTCAGGTCAACTTATATTGTGGTCACTTGCTGCCTCTGTTCAATTCATTCCCCATACAGTCTAAGTTATGACTGCCTGTAATTACACAGCCCCAACAAAGCCACAAGGACCCTCCTCCATACTGTTCTCTTCCTCTTCTCCCTTCCCATCCAGCCCACGACCTTCCCTCCTTGCCAGAATTTGCTCCCCAGCTGTGGCTCACCTCCACCAGCATGCTAAGGAGAGATTTCCTGTGCTCTGCCCACAGGCCAGGAAGCTGTCCTGCACTTGGGAAGTAACAGCAGCTGGTATAAACTGTGATCTCGGGACAGTGACCAAACGTGACGCTGAAATCCTGCAAAAGCCAAACCCACAGTTACAAGAGGTGGTATTCAAAAAGCTTTGCAGAGTGGGGGAGTTCTGCTCAGACATCAGAGCAAATACATTTTTAATGCTGGTTTAACAGAGATAGGAACCCTTGGGCTGTGAGGAAGTACCTTCATGCTCCCCACGTGACTGTGCCATTCAGAGCCACGGATGACACCGCCAGGGATGTTCTCATCTGTGAGAGCAAGGACACAGGTATCAGATAGAGTCTAGCACACACTGAGGGGGGTTAAAGGATTCAGCCAAACATACCTGACTTATTGGGACAGCCTGGCTGGCCCAAATGCATCAGTGGATGGTTGTTTGCATACACAGATGCCAAATGCTTCAGTGTTTCTTTGTTCTCCACTACAAAGAGAAAAATCAGAGTTCGAGAGTGCAGCTCCTATTCCCTGGAGGGTCAGATTCCCATTGTAACCCCAAGACCCTCCATTAAACAGAGACATGCTGTTTCAAGGCCATTCCAGATTTTCCCTGACACCGAGGTGGTATCAAAAGCACACTTCGTAGTGGCTTTTGCAGAAGGTTGAACTACAATAGAAATAGGAAGTGTTCTGCCCCCCTGCTGAATCCTGTGAGGTTTTATAGCTTCACTTAACAGACTGTCAACCCCACATACAAAGGGCTGGACACAGAAGGAGGCTACAGAACACCATCAGCACAAAACAACTCCTAAACCATGCAGTCACATGGACTTCTGCCCAAGAGACAAGTCCAAGAAGAGGGAGAGCCCAAGAGTAGCTGCATGCAAGGCCCTGGAGGTGTTCATCACACCTGTCTGTGATGGGTTATCATATGGGTAAGTGACAAGCAGAGATCCTCCATCTAGTGCAACAGAGAGGCTGAAATCCTGCTTCAATATCAAGTTCTCCATGATGGCTTTGGTCTCAGGCTCCAGTGTGTCCAAGTACCGGGAATAATTGCCTATAAACCAGAACAACAAATACAAAAGGGAATTGACATCAGTTTCCTTTGCTATTTGAGAGGCCAGAAATACATTCTTGGTCTATGCCTGAAATTAAGTTTGTTGCCTGTATTATGCAGCAGATTCACCTGACAGGTCAAGTAAAGCACATAGACCACTCTACCCATGGGGGGAATTCACCTGCAAAGCTAAATTGATGTGACATGTGACTATTTCATGTGTATCCCCAATGAGCTGCCAATGACAGGCAGTTACTGGAACCAGAAAAGCATGGATAATACAAGGAGACTTTCTGGGGAGCATGAGCAGATGGCATTTTTCAGACATCAGGGGCTGAAAGAAACACGTTAACAGGAAAATATATTATGTGTTGTCCAACCTCTGGACCGTTCCTCGAGAGCTCTGCTCTGCCTTTTTCTTGCAAGTAAGAAGCTGCAAATTACCATGTGTAAGGGGGATCCAAGCACTGGAAGCTTCCCAGCAGCTCTGCTCCCTGGGCTCCAGGGCAGGAGTGCTGCTCACTGAACAGATAGACTCTGTAACCAAATCACTATACCCAAACCTAGAGCAGCCAGAAGAAGCCTGCACTATTACAGGGACACTACACATCACTGTGCTTCAGTTTGCTTTACTTGTGAAGTCTGTGTCCAGATCTTTGCCACGAGCATTAGTCTGGCCTATCTTTGATGTGCAGCCTCTCTCCTGGGCTATCTCATGTCCGTCTGGATTCAGGGAAGGCACAATCACAATCCGTGTCCGGTCAATCAGCTGCACAAAAAGAAGAAACAGTACATTAAGTGCAATTAGAAAGGTTAATTTCCCTGGATCTCCTCTTAGGAATTGCAGTTAGGGGTTCCCACTTGCCCTGAGGATCTCACAACACCTCCTCCAGTACACGCAGGATCACTGCAAGTCAGTGTTAACACAGCAAGTCTCTCCCAGTGAGCACTGTTCTCTCAGGATATAGCTGGAAGACTCCGAGATGGTCCCTTGCATTGGTTCCTCACCTTTGTAACAGCAGCGTTCTTCTTGTAATTCATGCAAAGGAATTCTGCCAGTGACAGGAGCAGCTCGGTACCAACAGGAGCATTTCCATGAATACCAGCAACAAAGCGGATCTTCGGCTCCTCAGGCTCGGACTGGTTGGGCTTGTTGGAGATTTCAAGGGACCAGATCTGACGGAACTCAATGCTCTGACCCAAGCTGCCGAGAGATGAAAAGCAGAGCGTGAGCTCAGGAACAGAGCTGCACCCCTGGTACAGGAGGGAACTGCTGCCAACCTCCGAGAGGCTGCAGAGGCAGACAAAACACAACCACATCCCAAGAGCAGATCTGCAGCAGCACTGAACAGAATTCACTAGGAACACAAGTTTGAAAACAAGCATCTGCGGAAATATGTCCAGGTCCAGATGTACAAGGCACGCAATGTTCCCTGTATCTCCATATAGGTTATGATGCTAAATGTGGAACTGTTAAATGCCGCTGTGCTTCCATTGTTGGCTTTGTTTGTGGCTTTTTTCTTCCTTCAAAGCAAGATACATCTGGACATTAAACTAATTTATGCAGCAGAGGACAAAAGCAGCCCTACTTCCAGTAATGCAGAACTCGTTGCCACAGTCATGCCATTAAGTTAGCAAACGGAATGCAAGCAAAGCAGGGAACGCTATCAGGGCTGATGCAACTGGAAGGACAATAGAGGCTACAGATGAGACAAGCAGCTTTGGCATCAGCTGGGACAGCACATGAGCACGTTGTGCCTGGTAACAACAAGCAAATGAGGTCCTGGGACAAAGAGATTTGTGCTTTGTAAAGCTGACAGAGGGCAAGCACTACAGGTCACAAAGAATAGTAGAGGACTGCAGCAGCTGGTCTTCTGCAGGAGGGCAGAGCCCTTGGCTCAGGGCAAGCTAACCCAAACACATCTCACACTGCTGAACCAAAAACTGAAGGCAGGCAATGAAAAGGCTATCTGGGATTCGTAAGCCAAACTGATTGCTTATTCTGGGGACTCTTTAGCAGGGTGGATGTTAGATGGGATTTGGAAAACAGAGGAAATGAAGAGCATGGAACAGAGATATTTTGCAGATACTTGGGATATCAATGCTGGAATATCACCAGTCCCAGGCACTCCAGGGAACTGACAGCACCCCAGCTTTAAATCAGTAAAATATATCTCTGGAAAAAGCACCCAGATGCATCTGTAAGGCCCTGCAGCCAGTGCTCCACCACCGAGCCCTTGCACCTGGCTCCCTCCAACTCATGGACCACAGGGAAAGGGAGGGATGAGCTCCCCACTGCGCCCATGGCTCATCATTTCACTACTCCCTACCACAGGCTGCTGCTCAGGAGGAGCTGAGCTGTGCTGCTGTGAGTTTTCACCTGGTGAGGTTTGTAATGTGCGGGTAGTTCAGATAGAGGCCTCGGAGGAATTCCGAGAGGTCCTTGTAAAAGCGGTATCGGTAGGGAGCAACGTTCCCTGAGGAGGTGAGCAGGAGGCGCTCCAGGCCATTCTCAGCAGAGAGATCTTTGATCAGGGTCTCAAACTCCTTCTCGCTGGGGTCACTGGTGTCCGGGGTGTTCAAGACTGGCACCTTCCCCTCCTCCACTTTGATGTCTGTCCGTGAAAGGGTGAAGTTGACCTGCACCCCTCCTCTGCTGCTGACTTCCACTGTCTTAGTGACTGGATCGTACCTGCCCAGGGAAGAGAAGGCACAAGGAAGCATCAAGCATTTGAGACCTCACACAACAAACCATCCTGCTTCCTGACTAGGCACATGAGACTGCTACTGCTCCCAGCCAAAAGGGAGACATGTAGGAATGAAGAGCAAGAACAGTTCCAAAGGACATGGGAATGGCAGGAGGAGAGCAAGCAGCTCAGGGCTCAACATGGCACTGGACTGCTTTTGGCTCAGGTGTTGCAGAGTTACATGGCAGACTGGCTGCACAAGAAGTCAGGCTGCTTCAAAACAGAGGTTTTGGCAGCAGTTGAAGTGATGAAGTCATTTCTGTGGGCAGCTGCCAGCAAGAGAATTTCCCCTAAAGACATTAAGTTATCAGCTTCTTCCCCACATCACCTCCTAACAAGAGGAGGTTTGGACTGCACACAGGTGCCAGGTGAGCAGTCTTTGACATCAGGGTAGCATTACACTGCTAAGTCTGCACAAGCCAGAGGGCAGGAAAAACACCCATGTTGACATCTGCTGTAGGGCAGAGGTGATGGAACTAGTGATCGGGAAGTCAGTTGTGCTGCTGTTTGCTCACCCTCGGGCAGATGCTGTGATTTTGTATGTCCCCTGGACCAAGAGGCGCCAGTAGTCTCCATCCTTATAGGTGGTCACCGGGTGGTTGATGTCAGCAACGCTGATGGTGGCATTCAGGATGCCCCTTCCATCCATAGCATCCAGCACAAACCCCCAGACGCCGCGGTGAACCTGCACACAGACCCAGAGCCTCTGCCTCCCACTCCACACATCCCTGTGAGAGCACTGACACCGAGATCCCACCACCTCCCAGACCAGGAGGTTCAGCATTCCCAGAGACACATTCTGAAAGGGCTCAGGTTCAACTTGCCAGCAGCTGGCATGGGCAACTATCACCTGATGAGTACAATGAGCAACTGTTTGACCCAGGGTGCCACCAGAGCACTTTCTGCTCCACACCTCTGTTTGCATACCCTGGGTGTGCAGCACTACCACCAGCCCCAGCTCAGATGGGTACAGCATGTAAGTAAGGGCTACTCCAGCCTAGGGAAAACCAAGGCAGTGCTAAATAAAAACCCCACACTGTCATCACCTGGTTGCTATTTTCATACAGATCTTTTGCATGTTGAGAAAAGGGAAAAGGAGGAGTTGAGACATGTTTGATGAGGATGATTTCTGTGGAGCAGGTAGCCAGTGTGGCCAGGAAGCAGCACTCACTTCAGCCCACAGAGCAGTGCATTGATCCTGACATGTCTCCTACAAAGCCCAGAGGCAGCTCTTACAAGTGCTTAAGGTCAAAGTGTGTCTCACCTGCTTCATGAACTGGAGGAGGGATCGGCAGTTCTGCTCCCAGTACTTGGGCAGCTCCTCAGCTTTTGGGTATTTCACACAGCCCAACTCAATGGTCACTTCGAAGCAGTTTGTATGTAAGTAATTCCAGTCCTGCATCCCACCTACAACAGGAATGTGAAAAAGGTTTTGACAAGGTCTTCTGAAGGCAACTGTACCACAGCTCTACAAAAAAGGTGTGTCAGACAGTAGAGAGAGATGACGTACAAACTACAGCACACACTTTACAGTTGAAAAGAGAAGGCTTTTACACAGGGCAAGATTTAAGCTTCAAAGGGAAGCCAGACTAGCAGGCAAATAACCATCTGTCTTGTAAATACCATTCATGCTAATATAGGGCTGTAAAATTTCATGAAACCATTTTGCCAATAACCAGAAAATCTACACTATAAATTCCTGGCCCCAGGGATAACTTTATCTGGGTACATTATTTAAGAGGTTATAAAAGAAACCTGAGTCCCAGCAATCTGGGCTGACCAATGCAGAGTTTGTGACCGAGCAGACTAAATTCTTTAAGTTGCACATGCATTAACTTGGGGACAAACAGGGCAAGAGATTTAAGGCCTACTTTACCTGGAACGTTGTACCATTGAGCGCCATTAGTGATGCCGTGTGGGAAGTACTCAGTGGGGTACATGTCCTTACAAGGGCTTCCCTGGTACATCTTTGTATTTTCCTATAAAACAAGATACAACATGTGAAGCTAAGTCTGCACTCCATAGGCACTAGCACTTTTGTCCTAACATGAGTCACACACTCAGGGTTACCAAGCACAGAGGTTCCTGTAGATGTGTGTTCGTATGGCTGCAGCACAAACAGACTGCACCCACACCCAACCCCAACCCCTCCTTGCTTTCCTCCCAGCCCATACAGAGCATTTTCTACCACTCTTCAGTGTGTCAGCTCCGGTGCTCCAGGATTTATCCCAGCAGGATGTGCCAGTCTTCCCATTAGAACCTTACCTTAGAATAGGAAAGTGCCAACTGCTGAAACACAGCATCATCGGGGGATTTACTGTATACGGCTACTCCTTGCTCATCATCATCAAAGGGGTAATTAACCACCAGAGAACCTGCAAGAGAAACAAGCTTTGACTCATACTTGCATATGTTCCAAGTGATCCCTCAGCCTAACAGGGGAAATTCTCCTTTCCTCCAACCAGTACCAATGTTCTGCTTCTCAAGAATTGGCATTAAACAAAGCATTAAGCCCAGAGGGTAGACGAGATAACAAAAGCACTGGAAGAGAGATCACACCCAGGTGGGAAGGTGAACCCATGCCACAACACATCAAAAGTTTGGCTCTTACATACAGGAGTGATGAACATAACCTTATAATAATCACTTTCAGAGGAGGGAAAGCAAGGGGAGGGATTTCCTAGAACAGGCACCATGCTCTTGGCCCAACTGCTGTAGTTTTTCTGCCTTCTGGAGCTAATTGCAAGCATTGACAGATTATAACCCCTTTGGCTTTCTGAAGCTTTCCCCAAGCAAGCTGCACTAATAGCACTGTGGAAGCTCAGATACCACCAGTGCTGGAGAACTGCCAGCTCTCTCATACCCACACATGGTACTGGTGCACTACAGAATTCAACATGCTAGCACAAAGCAGCCACCTGCACGTTACCACAGCTACAAGCCAGCAGACAAAGTGTCTGGGGAATAAGCTGTAATACAGAGATTAAATTTACATCACTCCAAAAAGATAATTAAATTACAGCAAATGTCACAGTTCTGCCATGCGACTCAAGGCAGGGAACCCTCAGGATTACATCTTGTTCTCTTCACTCTATAACTGTTATGAAGCCTTTAACAGCTGCAGCACTGTATCACATTCCCAGATCCAGCTGCTGAGTAACTGCTGAGGAGAGCATCCATCCCCATCTCCCAGTGGGCAGCATGCTTGCTACTTCCCAAAGCATGTGCTGCCTCCAGAGAAATGGTTGGAATCCTCCCAGCAGCATCTCCAACTCCCTACAGATGTGCTGGGAAACATGGTTTTCACCCTCCACTTCCAGCTTCTGAGCCCTTTCCAGCAGCACAAAAGGGTTCATTTACTCTTTGTGCAAGCCCTTTGCAAATGGCCTTACTCCTGTTGCAGGAACCTGACTGCCTTCACTAGAACACTGTGGAGATATCCCTGCAAACTCCCATCCCGTGCACCTCAGCAGAGGAAGGAGCTGGGTTTGGCTGCCTACCTCCGTGCAGGTTTGCTGAGAGCACGAATGGGTGAGTCTTTAACCAGGTCATGACAGCGAGAGTTTCTGGCTGCAGAGGGTCTGTCACATGGACAAACTGATCTGGGAAGTTCCGGTTCAGGTCATAGTTGTTGCTGTTGTTTCTGCCAACGGTGCCTCCTCTGTCTCCTGCAAATGAAACACGAGTTCAAGCTTGTGCCCTGTGCAAGTTCTCACTTCAGTGCAGAGGCTTCATCCTCTTACTACAGAGCTTACAACAATCAATGAATGGATGACAGCAGAGAACACAACAGTGCTGGCTTCTTGCACCCTAGACTGAGGGGACGCCCACCTTCTCCTTCAAGCAAGAGGCCTGCTCTGCACACAGAGGTGTCTGGGGGCCCTCTCTGCAGGTGCTTGCACAGGCTCTCAGTGCCACTCAGTTTACCATGAACAATGCCAGAGCCGGATGCCGTGACCACAGAAACCTCAGAGCTCACCTCCTCAAACCAGCCGGACAAGTTCTTTGCTAAACCCAAGCAGAACTCTGCTTCCAGAAAAATCACTCTGGACACACAGGCTTTGTTCTGCCAATCTGCAAGAGCCACAAAGTTTGAAGGACTTCCCTACAGGATGTTTTTGCCAATTTCAACATCACGATAGACGTCTCTATTATCCTTGGATGAGTGCTCTGCAGACAGCCTGGCTCCCACATCACATGTTACTAACAGCATGGACCAAAACACAGCAAGCAAGAGCTGTGTCAAAGGAATGTCTATTTATATTAAACATGGCTTGGGATAGCCACAAACCATAAGGGGACCCAAAGAGGGGCAGCATATAGCAGTGCTGAAGCATAAGAGCTCTCTCCAACAGCCGCAAGCATCAGTCGACTGCCCATATCCTGCAGTGTGGGACTCACCCGCTCATCCCACACACGCACCGTGACCCTTCCCAGCCTCCCTGTGCAGAGACTGCTTCTCCTCCAACAAGACTTCCAGGTTTCTCAGAGGTACCAAGAGCCCAAAAGCTTGTTTTCAGAGCTAGAAACCCCACAGGTGTTCCAGCACTGGCAGCAATACCTTCCTGGGACTTCTCATAGCCATCAGGGTTCATAGATGGCATGATGTGGATACGGGTGCTCTGGACCAAATCTGTCACTTCAGGATCTGTGCCAAAGTTCTTGCAGAGGTACTCGATGAGGTTCAGAAGAAGCTCTCGCCCCACAACTTCATTCCCATGCATGTTCCCAATGTACTTGAACTCTGGTTCACCTGCAGACACACAGCCACACCAAAGAGACAATTATAACCACTTCATTAAAGCTTGGAGACCTCTCACCACCCCTTCTGCAGGTCATGTACCTATTTACCCTTCTGCTCCCACAACACCAAAAGGGTCTGTCACCTGCATTTGTGCCTCATTAAAAAGGATTTTGCATGTTTTACCTGCTTCATGGACACCAGGATTGTCAGAGATCTCCATTACATAGAGCTCCCGCAGCTCCACTGACTTGCCCACGGAGTACAGGTGGGTTATCTTGGGGTACTCATTGGCATAGCGCCGCAGGAAGATCTCCATGTCTGAGAAGTGATGGTGGCGGAAGTCCATGGGTTGGATGGGTTGATGGAGAGAGTTTGTGCTTGGGACCCCTGCCTGCACAGGGGTGGGGGTGATGGTAGAGGCAGGAGCAGACGTTGTTGTGAGCTGTGTGACGTTAAATGATGCCAGTATTACAGTTGGCTGCAAGGAGAAATCTACTTCTGTTGCTGCTCCCTCCTTCACCTCGATGTTCTCTCTGGTCACTGGTGTGTAGCTGTGAAATAGAGAGCTGGCTTCAGCAAGGAGGCTCTCCAGAACCTCCTTCCTCAAAGCCAAAGCCCTCCACCACTCCAGCCTACTCTTCAGACCTGAACCCACTGGGATGGACTATGCAAGAGATTCACCAGAGAACAAGCCTACAGGACACAGCCCACAGGACACAGCCCACTGCTACCAGACCCAGCTACGCTGCTGTCCTTGCTGTTTCACAGAGGCAGAAGTTCCTGTTTGCAGACTCACCAGGAAAGAAGCCACAGGCTCTCACAGAAGTAGCCTAGGGACGAGCTACACCTTCACACCCAGACTTGGGACAATGAAACTCTTACTGGGGTGACCCGACCCCACTTTCTCCTTTTGCCCAAAAACTTAGATGCAGATCAATATAAGCAATGAAATGAAGGTGACAAATACTGGGCATTCAACAGCACTCTGCTGCAGTGAGGCATGGGGTGAACACAGCTGCAGCAATAAGCTGGAGTCCTCCACTGGTCCTTCCAGCCAAACCCCTTAAATACACAAGGTGCTCTGGGACAAGAAATGCATGAAGGAACACAAGTAGCTGGCAGTGTGGCTGCAGGCTGCCACAGAGACATTACCCCATTACCACTGCAGTCACATTGTAGGTCCCAGGCACAAGCAGCCGATGGTAATCACCAAATCTGCCCGCAGTGATGTTGTGAGCAATACCAGCAACAACGATGGTCGCATTCTCCAGGCCAGCTCCACTGACTGCATCCCTGACAAAGCCTTTCACACCAATGTGGACCTGAGGAAAACAATGCAAGAGCCTGGCTGAAGACAGGAAACAACAGGGGAACCACATCCCCAGCCAACAATACCCCCCTGCCCTTCCCCAGGCAAAGCAGAGGACACCAAAGAGAAAGCACCAAGATCTCAGAACTGATCCTCCCTAACAATTCATCAACACAGCAACATGAACATAGCAAGGTTACACGCTGTATCAAGGAACAAAACGCAGCTCCTTTTCCAGCCTAAAATGTCACCTATTCAACTCATCCATGGGCATCTGGAGACAAATGCAAGCCACGGTTTCAGTGGCGTTGGTGCTTTTGAACATCTCTGGAGATTCACAGCAATGAGGCCATACAGGTATTCAGTGAGTACATTACTCAGCGATAACTGCACTGACTTAACATTGTACCCCACGAGGCCCCTCTCAGGGGAGCTCTGCTGTCTTGGAGGATGTGGGAACTGTGGCAGAACCACAGAGGCACACAGCAGCTTTCTAGCCCCCAACCTCTGCACAGCACCTGCAGTTGTGTTACCATACATAGCAAACCAAGCCACAAGAACAAGTGAACATGGTGCTCTCAGCCCACTGTGGACACCCGGGTCTCCCAGCTGCCGCTGACACTACCTGCTCAATGAAGGCAAGGAGAGAGTCCCGGTTGTTCTCCCACTCCTGCTGGAGCTCAGAGGTCGGAGGGTATTTGCAGCAGGACAGCTCCAACGTGATCTCAAAGCAGTTGGCCCACACATAGTTGTAATCCTGCATCCCACCTGAGAAAATGAGGAAGAGATGTCCCAAAAGCAATGCACAGACATCCCACCACAGGATGCACACTCTTCCTTGTCTTTCAGCCCGCCACAGCACCTCACCATGATGCTACCCTCACTTCAGATCAAACGACCCCCATCAGATCATCATGACAGCCTGTGCTAGGGAAGACTGAGCTCAGTTTCACTCAGTAACTGGCACGCTGGGTCAGTCAGGCACAGACAGCTCAAAGATGCCAGTCCCTTTAGTCTCACTGCTCTGTTGGCTGAACGCAGCAGCACAGCACTTGGGGATTCATGTGGGTTCATGTTACTGTGAAGACATTTTCCAGATACTACAAATCCAGGGTGCCAGGTCAGGCTCACCAGTTTGAACATCACTGCCCCTGAGTCCTTCCCTATGCATTCCAAACCACCTTTAGACTTCCAAGGTCTTCCTGCAAGAGAAATTACTGCACCCAAAATAAGCTTCAGGCCTCTGATACAAAAGAACCCACCAGGCTCTCAACCTGGGAGGTGGCAGCTCCAATGTGCAGGCCAAAATCAGTTTCAAGGACCATAGAGCTGTTCTCCCAAGAAACCTCTGAGCAAAACTCTAGACAAGAGGAAGCAATGCCTTCCCTTCTGCACTTCCTCAGCTGCTCTGCTCCTCCAACTCCAAGTTAAATGCTCTCCATCTACTTGGTATTTAGAGCAGCTCTAGCAGAAAGCCTGACAAGGTCTGCCATGGTGTCAGTGTGGAGTGAACTGCAGCAAGTCACCCTCAGGAACCTCTCCTCTTGATTTGAGAGGGCAGTGATGAGCCCTCACTCCTGAGGACTCCTGCAACCCCCCAGCAGCCAGAACAGGACCCAGACTTGTCCTCTTGAGAAACTCCAACTGGGACACGTGCTCTTTTCCCTGAGACCTGCAGCCAAGTGACCAGCCTCCTCCCACATTTCCTCTCCAAGGCAGCAGTCCCCATCAGTTTAAGGATGTTGCAGTACCAGGGGCAGTTTGCTAGCTCAGTATTACATGAGCCAAACCTCCACGAGCACCAGAAACCAAGAGTGCACGGAGCTGCTTCTCATTATTAAGCTCACCTTAGTGTTCTTGCCCTTCAGAGAAACCACAGGCACTGCTATGAACCAAAAAGGTCACCTTGTTCCAGAAGTGTCCCGACCCTACTTGAAGTTTACATTCAGCCCTCAGCAAGCAAACCTGTTTCTCAAGCAAGGATGACTCCTGCACCAGCAGGACACGAGGTCCGCAGGTATCACCACTCATGATCTCAGACTTCAGCGTGCTGCTGCACACTGTTGATGTGCAGCCCTCTGAACACTCAAGGGAGCTTCCAATAGTGAAAAGGATGTTACAAAACCACCACAAGTCTGTGAAACCGGTTTCAGAGGCACCCTTACATATCCCACCACATGACTGTAGCCAGATGTCATGGCCACATGAGATCATTCCCACCACCAACTCCAGCAGTTGTGTCAGCATGGAAAACACACCACACTAAGTTTTACCCATGCTGATGCTCTCTTCTGGGTTACACAAGCTTGTTCAGTTACAATCCATGCAGACTGGCATGCCACGGCCTTGGCCACCGCTTCTTGGATGGCTCCATCCCAACCTGCACAGCAGGGCCTGCGACTGCTCAGCCCACAGACCTCCATGCACCAACTGAACAACTCCCACCACTGTTAGATGGACACGGGTACCCATGCAACGGATCCCTTCTGGATGAGCTGAGGATGTCAAACTGGCTCTCAGAAGCCCATCTCTCATACAATACCTATATATTTGCTCTACAGAGGCAATACAGACTTTAGGAGGACAGAAAGCAGCAGCCAGGCTGCAGCTCATGTCATGGCACCAGCCTGCAAGCCCCCAGCAGGCAAGTGATAAATGAGTACTTTGTGCTCCCATCCTTTGCTATGCCCAAAGTGCTACATTAGTGCTATGGTAACAAACCTCACTCACTTTGTCTGAGCAGTTTGCTCATCATTCACAAGTGAGGGACCCTCAGTGGTGTGGCCAATTGACTAGCCAGAAGTGATCAATACCAGGATGCATTTGCATTTGCAAATGCACTACCTGGCATCTGCAGAGCCTGTGTTAATGCATGGCCAGGAAAAGCCATCAGCAGCACCTTACCAGGCAGAGGAAGCTTTCAATAAATGAGGTACCTGCAGGCACTCACTGTCCCAAAAGGTCAGGGACCACTGTTCCAGATTCAATAGCCCCCCTGCAGTTGGGTGAAGCAGAGGTGGACTGACAGCATGAACTAGGATTTAGAACAGACCCCTGGAAGATGTGTGGGATGGTACCACCACAAGGATATCCCAGTTCCTCTCAGTTCTTCTGGGAGCTGCTAAGTGAACAGGAAGCTTTTATTGTAACAAATCCACCATGGGCCAAGAGAGGCCATTGTACAGGCCAAGATCAAACCAGGAGAGAGACTTTTCTGTCCAGCACGAGGGGCCTAACAGTGTTTGAGGACTCTAAAACTCTCAGACTCCATTCAGAGGAACAAGACCTGCAAATCTGATGCTTGGTTCAGCTCCTGTTACCAGGTTCAGGGAAGTAACCCAGTGTCTGCTGCCCTCACCAGTGAACACTGTGCAGAGTGAAACAATTTGCCAGCCCATAGCCATCTGTTTCTGGCAGGATGCTAATGAATCTGAAAACATCCATACATGAACCAGAGCCATTATGAAGCATATTTAGGGCTTCATCTGCCATTCATGCAAATTTAGGACAGATGCTCACCCATAATAGAGCAGCAATGGACCGAATTAGAGCTTGCTCCATCAATCTTGTTCAAAAGTAGTCCATTGCATGCTTGAAACTTTGGATTGTATCCACTGCACATATTTGGCCTTCAAACGGCCCCATTGCAGAGCAGGACAGTTATTTTTACAGCATATGGAATGACGTGGTTTTCCATATACCATCTGTCCTGGTTATATAGAAGATGTGGAGGTGTGAAGAGATCTGTATGCAGCCTACCATTAGCAGAGCACTGCATTCAAGAGACGGCACAGAAAAAGTACACCCAAGGCAGGGGACTGTCAGACAACACTGCTTCTACTTGACCTACCTGCTTGGGTAACACCTGGGGTAATCCCAGAGTGTCTTCTAGCCCACACTGCCTAAAGCTTCAGCCTCCCATTGAAGCATCATACCTATTCTGCAAGGAAAACAAAGCAAAGCAGAAGTGAGCAGCTTCCAGTCACACCAAGGCGGTCCTGGCTGGGAGGAGGTCACAGAAATGCCCAGAACAAACCTTTCTCTTGCTCTGCTCCACTCCTTGAGCACCAGGACTGCACTTTGGGCAAGGATCCCAGATCTGCAGCACAAGGGCTGCAGAGCTCACAGTGACAGGCATGCCTCTGCTCCCTGCCAAGCTCAAGCAGGCAGGGGAGCAGGAGAACGCAGCTCTCTAGAGTCAAGCCTGGGGAGCCAGATACCATAAATACACCACATGCCAGGAGAAGCCTTCCAGGGCAGCCAGGAAGGGCTCTATTTTCAAACTGCACTTTGCAGAAACCTCTCCAATTCCAGCTCCGCTGGAGCAGACATTAGGAGATAAGAGACCTGCAGCTAAGTTAAAGCAGAGAAATTGTCCTGTCTGCTCTGCAGAGAGCAGATGGCACAAAGGAAGCCAGAGATGTGATTAAATATATGGCACGAGTCACTTAGCCTGTGTACAGAAGTGATTGCCTCACAGCATGAGACCAGGGGAGCAGCAGTGGCAGCACCAGGCAAGCAGAGGTCCATTAGTCTGCAACCATTAAAGCTCAGAGGAGGTGAGGATGAGCCCCCAGCTCCAGCATCACACAGCCCCAAGCAGCACTGCCCTGCAGCCCTCCTGGGGCTCTCCAAAGGGACAGCAGAGCCTTCCCAAGAGCTGCAGTTCATGTTAGATGTGAAAAGAGCCCTTCAAGCCATCAAGCCAATACTTCTCTCAACAATAAAGAAAAAGCTGCAGTAACAATTCTATGGGAACACCTACAAACACATAGGGGCAGCCAATTGTGAGCATCCCAGGAAGACACGGCTGAAAGCTTCTACCAGAGCTCACACTGTGCAGCTGCCTTCTGTCATGCTCAGGAAACAGCCCCACAGCGATACCAGGAGCACCCACTGCTCTCGGCACACGTTTTAATTCCTCTGATGCCACTAAAAGCTGTGTAGAAGCCCAGTGTGGCTTGCTACCACAGCTGAAGATGCCTCTAAGCACACACGTAACCTAAATCCACTTTCAACTTCAGAAGCACCTCCTGGTACAGACCAGAAACACCTCAAACACTTTGCCATCAGAGTCAGGCTAGCAAGGAAAGAACTTCTAGGAAGGAACTGCAAATAACACCAACCCCTTCCAAAGCTGCCCACAAAGCCTATTGAATGGTAAGCTGAATTCAGTTGCTGAACTGGGCTCTTTACAAAGTAAAAGCAGGCACATCCTTCCACATTAAGACTTCAGCAGCTTAACAGCTTTCCAAGCATCATCTGGACCAACACTTGCATGCGTTTTCTTGATTCAAACCAGGCATTTAGTAGTTAAAACCTCCAGAGGTTAAAAAGGAAGGAAGAGTAAGAGCATGTACAGCAGAGATAGCCTCTAAAACCAGCTCGGTGACAGACGTGCTTATCTATAGCAGCTGGAATGCAGAAGGCAAATTCAGCTGTCTGGCAGAGAGCCACCTTTTCTGTGCACACTTGACCTTACCAATTACTCCTATGGTTTGTACTTGCCACCCTGGCTTGACACACACAAGAGGCTGTTTGCAAGCTCAAATGGAAGTTAATGGGGTCTGGCACCAGCATAAACCTGCACCCGTTAACCCCAGCACAACGAATCCCGTGGCAGTTTGCTTTGCAGCTTGTTTGATTCCACATGATAAAACGTGGCAGGAAAATTTCCACCTGTGGAAACATTATGTTCTCCTTGCTTTGTTTTTCCTGGCTTTACTTGGAGCCTGCATTCTCTCCTGGCACAACCTGATTTGGAGGCCGCAAGCGCATGCCTCGCGCTGCTCACAGATCCATGCGTTCCGGTATCTCCTGCAGGATACTGGGATTTCCCCAGCCTCATTCCACCACACGTTTAAATTCTGCAATCGCTGGGAAAAGCCTCCTAGTCCCTGTGTGAGCCCCAGCAGTCTTTGGCACGGAGCTGAGCGAGTCAGATGACTTGGTGCAGCCACTGTGGTGGTTTTGCTGCTTCTATCACACTGCATACACCTGATTCCCCTTCACCTGCTCTTCATCCACTACTGTAAGTGAATGTTAAACCCCAAAGGGACCCAAGAAATTCATACAACCTCAAATTACACAGGTACCAGCCTCTGGTATTGGGTGGTTCACCTGTGGGTTAACCCCTCAGCCTGGGAGGTGCTCCAAGGGCTGCCACCATCCTCCACAGCTGCATTTCCATCAGCAGTAAGAGCTTGATTAGAACCATAGAATCAACTAGGTTGGAAAAGACACTTAACCTCAGCAAGTCCAACTTTACTGCTTCAGGAAGAGACCACACAGGCTCCTGTCTGCCACTTCAGCAATGCTCCATTCTGAGAGCTGGTGTCATTGCACCCTCTATATAATCTCTGCTCATGAACCACCTGCAGCCATCAGCACTGAGCCCAAGACCTTGGCTTGTCACAGTAACAGGGTTTATTTCTGCAGAGGCTGGATGCTGAAGGCTTCTGGACAGAATAGAGAGCACAGCGATGGCAGCACAGAGCAAACTGGTTTTCAGGTCACACTTAGACATTTCCTGTGAAAGGAAATCAGGTGAAACCTTTGCTCTGCTGGCTGGCAAGGCAGAGGCAGCCTGAAGGGCTCACACAGCCATTAGCCAGGCACCTCGCATCCTAGCAGGAGGATGAAGGAGTTAACCCTGCAGCAAAGCATGCTGCTCACGAGGGGCCTGGAAACACTGGCCCAAAGCTCTGGAACCACTCACCCCACTTCACTCCAAGGGCAGAAAACCTTAGAGCTGCAGCTAACAAACCTCCTGACTGAGGTGTTGGCTGATAACAACTGCCACCAGAACACGGCAGCACAGATCATCCAGGATATCCTGTTCCTTCATAAACAAATTCACCAGATTACACAAACCTTCCTCCTGCTGGACTCTTCACAGCGGCAGAGTGAGCCCTGAGCCAGTAAACGCTATGGCCAGTGTACTCGAGAGGGTGGAAGGAAGGAGACAGCTGCTAAAGAAAGAGATAAAACCGCATCTTATTTGACCACTGAAATCCTGGGGAATGATTCAGCCACCACTGAAATCAAGACTTCCTCTTCCAACACGGAGGTGATGTGTTTAGGCCAAATAACAGATCCCTCTCCCTCCTTCCCAAGCAAGGTGGATGCAGGGTTAGCACAGGACTCAGCTCTGAAGCCTTGTTTTGGGCAGGCAGAGTCTTACTAGTTTGTTAAGCTGTAAGCTCTGAAGGACAAACAAAATCCCATGTCACTGCTTGCTCAGCGCTGCTGCCATCACCCCTCAGCCCCAGCAGGAGGGAAAGCAAAGCAGATTGGGCACAGCAAAGCAACACAGCTTCCTCTGATCATTGCTGCAAGGTTTTTGTGGTGGCCTCACCGCAGGAGTTTCTGCAGTGGCTGGTGAGGCTGTGGTTGTACAACATCCGCTGAGGAGCACGGCAATGGTATCGCTTCTAATGACACAGCCAAGATTTCTCTCCCCATCAGCCCACGAAGCCTTTTCCATCAGAGCCTCTCATCACTTCAATTATCATTTAAATCCTATTTCCAGTAAAACCAGCACACACAGAGCAGCCACTGCATGGCTAAGCCACGACACTCACCTCCACACGTGCCAGGGGGTGGCACCTGGGGGTAAACTGGCTGATATCAAGAGCCCTCCTAGAAGCCCCCGAGGCTGAAATTCAGATCCCTTCTAGACCCCACCTCTTCTCTGTTCATGTCTAACACAGGTCTAACAGCAGAGCAGTCCATAGGAAAGCTGTTCTCCCCACTTTCAGAACAGCCAGGTGAGCTCAGATCACACATTTACATTTTATACAGCTTTACAGCAGGCTATTCTATAATAATTTACAAAATCACAAGTTTGAAGGGTAAAAAAAAAAAAAAAA